>CAUYQV010182094.1:0-40500 GCA_963574575.1 Galagoides demidoff
GTGCCATGGCATCACAGCTCACAGCAACCTCCAACTCCTGGGCTCAAGCGAGTCTCCTGCCTCCGCCTCCCAAGTAGCTGGGATCACAGGCGCCCGCCACAACGCCCGGCCATTTTTTGGTTGCAGCCATCATTGTTGTCCGGCGGGCCTGGGCTGGGGATTTGAACCCGCCACCTTAGGTGTACGTGGCTGGCGCCTTAGCCGATTGAGCCACAGGCGCCGAGCCCACATAACTATTTAGAGATTAAATTACAGGACAACTGGTTGCTTTTTTAAATTCTTACCTTTTACAAACACATAACTATTTAGAGATTAAATTACAGGACAACTGGTTGCATACATAGGCTGCATGTATGTAAAGAAGAAACAAATTGGGTGGCACCTGTGGCTCAAAAGGGTAGGGCGTCGGTCCCATATGCTGGAGGTGGAGGTGGCAGGTGCAAACCCAATCCTGGTCAAAAACTGCAACAACAACAACAAAAGAATATAAGAAGAAACAAATGTATTCATGAGTGCATGCTGCATGATGGGGACATGAAGACACATTATACTATTTTCTTTATTTTAATGCATGTTTCTTTTTTATTTATTTATTTTTTTGAGACAGAGCCTCTAGCTGTCCCCCTGGATAGAGTGCGGTGGCATCACAGTTCACAGCAACCTCCAATTCCTAGGCTCAAGCGAGTCTCCTGCCTCAGCTTCCCAAGTAGCTGGGACCACAGGCGCCTGCCACAAAGCCCAGCTACTTTTTTTTTTTGGTTGCAGCCATCATTGTTGCTTGGTGGGCCCGGGCTGGATTCAAACCCACCACCTTAGGTGTATGTGGCTGGTGCCTTAACCACTTGAGCCACAGGTGCCAAACCTTAATACGTATTTCAAACAATTCATGAGGCTCCATGCCTGTAGCACAGTCGTTACACTGCCAGCCACATATACCAAAGTTGGTGTGTTCAAACCCAGCCCAGGCCAGCTAAACAACAATGACAACTGCAACAAAAAATAGCCAGGCACTGTGGTGGGCACCTGTAGTCCCAGCTACTTGGGAGGCTGATGCAAGAGAATCCAAGAGTTTGAGGTTGCTGTGAGTTGTGACTCTTACCAAGGGTGACATAGTGAGGCTCTGTCTCAAAATAAATAAAATAAATCTGGGATCATATAATTCCCCCCCCTTTTTTTTTTTTGAGACAGAGTCTCACTTTGTCACCCTCAGTAGAGTGCTGTGGCATCACGGCTTACAGCAACCTCAGAGTCTTGGGCTCAAGCATTTCTCTTGCCTCAGCCTCCAGAGTAGCTGGGACTGCAGGCACCCACCACAACACCCAGCTATTTTTTGTTACAGTTTGGCTGGGGCCCAGTTTGAACTGCCACCCTTGGTATATGGGGCCAGCGCCCTACTCACTGAGCCACAGGCACTGCCCTTGATCAAACAATTCATGATATTCTTTTTTTAAAATCCATGCAATACATGACTTCATCCTTGAAGTATAAATTTCCCAAACTACAAGACAACGGTATAAAGTAAAAATCCCAAGCTTCCCATTCCATATGCTCCTAAGGGGGGAGCACAGCTGGAATTCTGTCATAAATACACATAAAAAATAGTTCTCTTTTGCCTTTAAACCCATGAATGAGACTTTCCTGTTTTTCCAGCTGTGGCCTGGCTTCTCCCACTTCCCCAAACTACCTGGACCACATCATCCCCACTGCAATCAGGGACCTCATCTCAATGGCATTGTTTTCCATAAGTATGCACCACCTGCAGGGAATTGGCCATCCTATGTAAAGATGTGGATGCTTCCCGGGTCAATTTTTCTCTGGATACCTTAGTAAAGGGAGTGTTCTCTGGGTCTTCTCAGTGGGTGGTGGGTGTGCACATCATACATGATAGACATACTCCAATATTTCTAGCTCCTGAAGTCTTAGGATTCCTTTCTCTACATGATGCCAGGGACACTCTGACATCTCATTCTTATTAACCTAGGCCACCAATGAGTTCAATTTTCAGCCAACAAAGAAAACTTGTAGGGCCATGTTTAGCTGTATGAGATAACATTAAATACAGGCTCTTTGGAAACTGTGCCCAGATTGATAAATTCAGCAGATAAAAAAATCATATTCCTGGTGGATATGGTGGCTCACACCTGTAATCCTAGCACTCTGGGAGGCCGAGGTGGGTGGATCAACGGACCTCAGGAGTTTGAGACCAGCCAGAACAAGAGCAAAACCCTATATCTACTAAAAACAGAAGAAGCTGGGTGGCCCTCTTGGCAGACTCCTGTAGTCCCAGATACACAGGAGGCTGAGACAAAAAGGATTGCTCAAGGCAAGAGTTTGAGATTGCTGTGAGCTGTGATGATGCCACGGGCACTCAGGGCAACAGAGTGAGACTTTGTGTGGGCCTCCTTATATCTCATACTCCTTACTCTGACATCATAACCCTGGGTTTTCCCCCAACATAAAGTATCAAAACTTACTCTTTTTTTTAGTATAAGCTTTTTGTATCAAGGCCAGCTTTTGTGTTTGCTCTCTGCAACATGCTAAAATCCGACCCTAGTTATTGGTCAAGTGGTACAGGGGTGTCTGGTGTAGGTTTTGAGGAGAGCTAGCATCCCCTAGCAAGACAACTGCCCAGGTGAAAGCCAGGAAGGCTGATTTCTGCAGACACCAGAGGACAGCCTGCTTTCCACGGCAAGGGAGGCTTAAAGTGATTCAAATTCAAGATTCTAAACTTTGTCTGAGTCAACCCTGATATCCTCCAGCTTTTGTCTCACTTCTTCCTAATCAATGCTGTATCTTTCACACAAAAGATTTCCTGAGACTGTGAATTCAATTTATACTGACATTCCATGACATGCATAATTAAATTTTATGTTTGATTTATAGCAATATTAGCACTGTGGCAATAAGATTATTTTATGATGGCCAGAGGTGGTGACTCACACCTGTAATCCTAGCATTCTGGGAGGCCAAGGTGGGTGGATGCTTGAGCTCACAAGTTCAAGACCAGCCTGAGGGCTCAGCGCCTGTGGCTCAAGTGGCCAAGGCGCCAGTCACATACACCTAAGGTGGCGGGTTCGAATCCAGACCAGGCTGCCAAACAGCAATGATGGCTGCAACCAAAAAAAATAGTCAGGTGTTGTGGCGGGCGCCTGTGGGCCCCAGCTACTTGGGAGGCTGAGGCAGGAGACTCGCTTGAACCCAGGAGTTGGAGGTTGCTGTGAGCTGTGGTGCCACGGCACTCTGCCCAGGGGGATAGCTTGAGGCTCTGCCTCAAAAAAAAAAAAAAGACCAGCCTGAGCAAGAGTGAGACTCCAGGGTGGTGCCTGTGGCTCAGTGGGTAAGATGCCAGCCCCCTATACCCAGGGTGGCAGATTTGAACCTGGCTCTGGCCAAACTGCAACAAAAAAATAGCTGGGCGTTGTGGCGGGCGCCTGTAGTCCCATCTACTCAGAAGGCTGAGGCAAGAGAATTGCCTAAGCTCAACAGCTGGAGGCTGCTGTGAGCTGTGATGCCACCGCACTCTACCAAGGGTGACAAAGTGAGACTCTGTCTCTTAAAAAAAAAAAAAAGAGTGAGACTCTCTACTAAAAATGAAAAACTAGGGTGGTGCCTGTGGCTCAGTGAGGAGGACACTGGCCCCATATACCGAGGGTGGCTGATTCAAATCTGGCCCCAGCAAACTGTAACCAAAAAATAGCCGTGCATTGTGGTGGGCACCTGTAGTTCTAGCCACTCCAGAGGCTGAGGCAAGAGAATCGCTTAAGCCCAGGAGTTTGAGGTTGCTGTGAGCTGTGTGACACCAGGGCACTCTACCAAGGGCAACAAAGTGAGACTCTGTTTCAAAAAAATAAATAAATAAAAAGTCTGGGCTTGGTGGCTCATGCCTGTAATCCTAGAACTCTGGGAGGCCAAAGTGGGTAGATTGCTTGAGCTTGCAAGGTCTAGACCAGCCTGAGCAAAAGCAAGAACACTCCCCCAAACCCCCACCCCTGGTCTCTACTAAAAATAGAAAAAATAGGGTGGTGCCTATGGCTAAGTAGGGCTCCAGCCCCATATACCAAGGGTGGCGGGTTCGAACCCAGCCCCAGCCAAACTGCAACAACAACAACAAAAAATAGCTGGGCATTGTGGTGGGCACCTGTGGTCCCAGCTACTCGGGAGGCTGAGGCAAGAGAATTGCCTAAGCCCAAGAACTGGAGGTTGCTATGAGCTGTGATGCCACAGCACTCTACCGAGGGTGACAAAGTGAGACTGTCTCTTATTAAAAAAAAAAAAAAAAGAGGGGTGGTGCCTGTGGCTCAGAGGAGTAGGGCACTGGCCCCATATACCGGAGGTGGTGGGTTCAAACCCAGCCCTGGCCAAAAAAACTGCAAAAAAATAAAAAAAGAAAAGAAAAGAAAAACTGGCTTGGCGCCTGTGGCTCAATCGGCTAAGGCACCAGCCACATACACCTAAGATGGTGGGTTTGAATCCCCAGCCCGCCCGCCGAACAACAATGATGGCTGCAACCAAAAAATGGCGGGGCATTGTGGCGGGCACCTGTGGTCCCAGCTACTTGGGAGGCTGAGGCGGGAGACTTGCTTGAGCCCAGGAGTTGGAGGTTGCTGTGAGCTATAACACCACAGCGCTCTACTCTAGCCAGGGCAGCAGATTGAGACTCTGTCTCAAAAAAAAAAAAAAAAAGATGCAGTATATTCTCAGAGTTATGTTAACTGTCCTTGGGTCTCTGGACATGACTTAGGCTAAAATTTTAAAAGCTTGACCTTGCCATTTTCTTTCTGTAAGCAAACAAGTGCCTTCAGAAGAATTCTTTATGTACCATGGACTGATGAAATTCCATGTAGTCGTCTATGCTGCAAGAGCCCAATGAATGCAGGAGCCACAGGTCCCCCAGGCCAGTTGCTTTAGTCCATACCTCATCATAACCAACCTGGTCATACATTGCTCAATCTATTTTTTGTTTTTTTTTGTTTTTTTTTTTTTTGAGACAGAGTCTCACTATGTCACTCTGGGTAGAGTGCCATGGCATTACAGATCACAGCAACTTCAAATTCTTGGGCTTAAACAATTCTCTTGCCTCAGCCTCCCAAGTAGCTGGGACTTCAGGGGCCTACCACAATGTCTGGCTATTTCTTGGTTGTAGTTGTCATTGTTGTTTGGTAGGCCCAGGCTGGATTTGAACCTGCCAGCTCCAGTATATGTGGCTGGTGCCCTAGCCGCTGAGCTACAGGCTCCAAGCCAGCATTGCTTAATCTTGATGGCCTTGCATGTCAGGAATTACTAGCATCATTTGTTTCATTGTCAAGGTGCTCAGCACTGCATTCAAGCCCACATTTGTAACTAAACCAGGGTTAAACCAGCAGTCAGGAAACCTATCAGCTATTGTAACAGAATTTTTAATATGAAAATTATTAAATAAGTATAAAGAATTTTTAGCAAGACACTGGGGCTGGTAATGAGGCTAGTTCTGCAAGTGTCCAAAAAACTACAAATGGATTCAGCTTCAATTTCTGGAATGAACTGTTGCTGCATGAATAAAAAGGTAAGGCTGGGCAGAGGCTATAAAAACAAGAAACAAACAGGAAATAGCAAGTCCCTTCTTCCTCTAGTGACTCTTGTTGGCAAAGCCTACTAGACACCAAGCTGGCAATGCAGATTATCACAACGCTGAGCTAGGACAAGTTTGAAGCTGAAAGAGAATTGCTTACTAAATTGGACACCTACCTGATCCTTAGAGATTCCTCTATGTTCCCTTAACCAATTGATTAAACAAAAATCCCTGTCTCAGACCTGCTTCTAGGGACCTTGTCCTAACACAACTGGAAACAGATTTTAAGGGTTTTAGATTCTAAAGCTGAATCCCCCACTGGCTGGCTAACTGGCAATGAGGACCATATTGTAGCAGGTGAGGATCCCTGGCATGGTGTAGCAGTGCAATTATTCGGGCTGGTGTTGAACTGGGATGGAACAAAGGTGGATGGATGGAATAGAAGGAAATGCACTAGACTTCTACCATTTCTTTAGCACTTCACAGATACAGTGGAAATAAAAATTATAAGGATGGTGGAATCATATAGCTATTGTTGAGTGTCTTTAGTGCATTGAAAATTAAAAATGGGCTCGGCGCCTGTGGCTCAATCGGCTAAGGCACCAGCCACGTGCACCTAGGGTGGCGGGTTCGAATCCCCAGCCCGGGCCCACCACACAGCAATGATGGCTGCAACCAAGAAATGGCCAGGCGTTGTGGCGGGCGCCTGTGGTCCCAGCTGCTTGGGAGGCGGAGACAGGAGACTCGCTTGAGCCCAGGAGTTGGAGGTTGCTGTGAGCTGTGATACCATGGCACTCTACCCAGGGGGATAGCTTGAGGCTCCGTCTCAAAAAAAAAAAAAGAAAATTAAAAATGACAGGTTCAAGTCAACTAATCACCAATTCAAAGCAGTGTGGAAATCTAAGGCCAGTTTGGCAGCATTAGTGAAAGTGACCCACATCTGAAGCCAAGAGGCCAACAATCTTGAAGACCAGGTTCAGGACTCCAGTGCAACTCGTGGTAGGAGATGATTTTAAGAGTCAGCTCTCAAGTAGAATGGGGAAAAAAGGATTCTGGAACCGCAGAGACCAGGTAGCAATACATAAATATCAAAATGCAAAGAGCAGAAATAGCATTTGGCCAACATGGTTGGAATTGCAACCAGAGAAGCCTGATGCAGGTATCAGTGGAGATGACTAATAGAACATGGTGTGCCTAGGGCAAGAAAGATGGACAGCCTGTGAGAACACTGCTAAATATATCTAACCAGATAAGATCAAGGGAGGTTGGCTTTGTCTCAATCGCTTAGTGGTTAGGGTGCCGGCCACGTACATGGAGGCTGCCAGGTTCAAACCCAGCCCGGGACTGCTAAACAACAATGACAACTGCAACAAAAAAATAGCCAAGTGTTGTGGCAGATGCCTATAGTACCAGCTACTTAGGAGGCTGAGGCAAGAGAATCACTTCAGCCCAGGAGTTTGAGGTTGCTGTGAGCTGTGATGGCATAGCACTCTACCGAGGGCAGATATAGTGAGCCTCTGCCTAAAAAAAAAAAAAAAAAAAGAATAGTTGGTTTCCATTAAAAGACATGATTCCTTTCCCAGTTTCCAGACTTGAGTCAGTTTTTCAGATCTAGAACCTAATTGAAAGAAAGTCTGTATTTCCATGAGGAAGAGCCTTTCATTAACACGACAATTAATTGCAGCAGCAATTCTTTCCAGCCCTTCACCGAAGAGACTGCTTGCCTTTACCTGAGTAACTGAGCTCTGAGGAAAGAGGACTATCCAGATCTTTCTGGGCTGTTAGATATAGGATCTTAGTTGACACGGATGCCCAGGGACCCAAAGCACCATCATAGTCCCCCTGTTGGAGTTGGAATCTATGGAGTCACATAACAAATGGATTCCGGACCCAAGAACATCTCATAGTGACTGCAGTGGTTCCACAAGTCTACCACTCTGTGGTCATTCTCCTAGTTTCTGAACTATATAAAAGAACAGACAGACTTAACAATTGGCAAAACCTTCCCATTGGTTAGAGTAAAAACTATTGTAGTAGGAAAGGCTAAATGGAAGCCAGGAAAAACCGCCTCCCCGACCAATAGGTAGATTTAAGAAACATGGAATTGTGGGGCAGGGAGAAAATGGCAGAGATTGATGCCAACCTCAAAGAACTGAAAGGATTCAGGGGTAGTAGTTTCTAACACATGCACATTTAATTTATCAGTCTGGTTCATGCAAAAACCAGATGGATTATAGCAAAAGACAATGGACAATCATGAACTTCTCCAAGTAGTTTCACTGTAGCTGGTGTTCTGTTAGAAGGTCTCACTCTGCAGTGACCTGATTATAGCTCATTGTAGCCTTGAATTCCTGGAACTACAGGCAAGTGTCACCCTTCCTGGCTGAATGATGTTGCCCAGGATGGTCTTGAATGACTGGCTTCAAGCAATCCTCCTGCCTAAGCCCTCCAAAAGTGCTGGGACTACCGGTGTGGGCCAGGATACACCATCAAATGTAATATCTTTACTAGAGCAGATTAACACAGTCTCCAGTTTATGGCATGTGCCAATTGACTTGGTATATGGGCTTCCATATTCATCAAGAAGGACTCAGTAAGGCTGAGCACAGTGGCTCACGCCTGTAATACTAGCATTTTGGGAGGTTGAGGTAGAGGATCCCTTGAACTCAGGGGTTTGAGACCAGCCTGAGAAAGAGGGAGACTCTGTTTCTACTAATAATAAAAAAAAAAAAGCCAGGCATGTTGATAGGTGCCTGTAGCCCCAGGTACGCAGGAGGCTGAGACAAGAGGATTGTGTGAACCCAGAAGTTTGAGGTTTCTGTGAGCTATGACACCATGGCACCCTGCCACTCTACCCAGGGTGACAAGAGACTCTGTCTCAAAAAAAAAAAAAAAGATGCAGTATATTCTCAGTGTATTCCCAGAGTAATGGTAACTGTTCTGCTTTCTGTCATCATATAGTCAGAAAGGACTTAAAGTATCTGAGCATTCCAAAGGACATCATGTTGGTTCACTGTACTGATACATCGTATTAATTAATTAATGCTCTGAGGCACTGGTAAGACAAATGTGCTCCAGGGAAATAGATTGACCCTATCAACACTCAGGAACTAGCCACATTAGTGATACTTTTCCAAGGTCTAGAAGTCTGAAGCAGACTGAGATATCTTTAAAGTAGAAGGCAAGCCTTTGCACTTATTAAAAAAGAAGCCCAGGTTGTGTGCCTATAGCTCAGTGGTTAGGGTGCTGGCCCTGTGGACTGGGGCTGGTGGGTTCAAACGCAGCCAGGGCCTGCTAAAAAAAAAAAAAAAAAACTAAAAAAAGCTGGGTGTTGTGGCAGGCGCCTATAGTCCCAGCTACTAGGGAGGCTGAAGCAAGATAATCACTTGAGCCTAGGAGTTTGAGGTTGCTGTGAGCTATGACGCCACCACACTCTACAAAGGGCAACAAAGTGAGACTCTATCTCAATAAAAATAAAAATAAAACAAAAGAAGCCCAGCACTTGATAAGCTTCTGAGGAGGCTAATTGCATGTGTCAACTTGGCCAAGCTATGGCACCCAAGTTGTTTGGTCAAAAATTAGTCTAAAGATTGTTATGAAGGTTTTTTTTTTTTTTTTTTTTTTTTGAGACAGAGCCTCAAGCTATCCCCCTGGGTAGAGTGCCATGGCATCACAACTCACAGCAACCTCCAACTCTTGGGCTCAAGCGAGTCTCCTGCCTCCGCCTCCCAAGTAGCTGGGACCACAGGCGCCTGCCACAACGCCCAGCTGTTTTTTTTGGTTGTAGCCATCATTGTTGTTTGGCAGGCCCAGGCTGGGGATTCGAACCCGCCACCTTAGGTGTACGTGGCTGGCACCCTAGCCGATTGAGCCACAGGCGTCGAGCCGTTATGAAGGTTTTAATAGAGATAGGGTCTTGCTCTTGCTCAGGCTGTTCTCAAACTCCTGAACTCAGGCAATCCATCTGCTTTGGTCTCCGAGAGTGCTAGGAGTACAGGTCTGATCCACCTGCTGGGCCTTGTGAAGGAATTTTTTTTTAATTAAAAAAAAATTTTTTTTTGAGTCAGAGTCTCACTTCGCCACTTTGGTAGAGTGCTGTGGCGTCATAGCTCGCAGCAACCTCAAATTCAGGCTCAAGCGATTCTCGTGCCTCAGCCTGCTGAGTAGCTGGGACTACAGACCTCCCCCCCCCCCCCGGGTTCCCCACTCCCCACCACAACGCCCAGCCATGCACAGTGGCTCACGCCTGTAATCCCAACACTTTGGGAAGCTGAGGTGGGTGGATTGCTTGAGGTCACATGTTCAAGACCAGCCTGAACAAGAGTGAGACCTCAAAAAAAAAAAAACAGTGAGACCTCATTCTAAAAATAGGAATTTTTAAAAAACGTGATTAATATTTAAATCAGCCAACTTCTCACACTTGTAATCCTAGCACTCTGGGAGGCTGAGGTGGGTGGATTGCTTGAGCTCACGAATTTGAGACTAGCCTGAGCTAAAAAGCAAGACCCCCGTCTCTACTAAAAGTAGAAAAACTGAGGCAAGAGGATTGCTGGAGCCCAAGTTGGAGGTTGCTGTGAGTAATGATGCCACAGCATTCTACCCAGGATGACTGCTTGAGACTCTGTCTCAAAAAAAAATCAGCAAACTAGAGTAAAAGAGATCACCCTCTGTAATGTGGGTGGGTCTCATCTAATTAGGTGAGGAACTTAAAGGAAGCCTAGGATTTCCCCTGAAGAGGAAGGAATTCTGCTTTCAGACTGTCTTAGAACTCACATCTGCAACATCAACACTTGCTGGAATTTCCAACCTGCTGACAATAGTCTCTTTTGGAAAAGCAGGATGCCTCTAACCAGGAATAAAGGGGGACCCGGTGGAGATATCTTTACTCCCCCCTACCCTACCCCTGCCCCAGGATATAGAAGCCTGGCTTTTCTACACAGAGCCTGGACTGAGAGTGGCTGGGTGCCAGAGCTGCCTGGGGTACCTGAAACAACAGATCCCTGGAAACCCCATACCCAGATGTGGAACCTCAGGGGCTGAGGGCACTAACCCCCATTGCCTCACTGTGTCATCCCCAGAAGGGATCCCCAAACCTACTTTCACCTAATCTCTAATTGGAGTAGCCCATGATTAACATTTTTCTTTCCACTTTAGAAATGAGGGAGGGGTGGGGGCACAGTATTGTGGGAGGTAAGGGTCCTGGTGCAGAGGGAGAAGCACTGTGGAATCCAGAGGGGGTCCCATGTAGGTCCTTGCTCTAGGCTGGAGCCAAAATCCACTTCTAGTCCTCTGTCCTCTTTGTTCAGCTGGTAGTGCTGAGACTTCTGAGTAATGGATTCCAGCCCTCTGTAGGGAGACACTTGCTGATTGAGGAGTTAAGTCTCTAGACTGGGAACTCTGCTCAGGGCAAATATTCCAACTAAGAGAGTCCCCAGTCGGTGTACTGGTTTATGTAAATTTCACATACATGTAACTTTTAAGAGACAAAAAAAAAAAACATGAGTGGTTCAGGAGAGATTTAAGCTGCAATGGTCTCTCTCTCGTTTCCCCTTCATTTTCTTCCTTTCAGCATTCTCTACCAATTTTTTCTAAGTTTATAAATCATTTTGTAAAGCACCGGCCCAAATGAGGCTCCAACCACGATCCCCAGATTAAGGCTTTCAGACAGCCCTACTCACAGCTAGTTGAAGTGTTCCAGGACTCTGACGTCCTAAAATTGGCAGGAATGGAACCTAGATCCTAAATGTGCTGCCCCTTGGACACTGGAGCCCTGAACTCTAGGATCCTTTCCTCCTGGAGCGAAGGAACCACGAGGCCCCCATCTGCTACAGGTTAGTGGGTATGTGGGGCCTCTGCAGATCCTGGGAGCGAAGAAAATCTGGAGCAAGGACATGGGAGGTGAACAACACCTGGGGTGATCCTTGGTTAGAGTGTGAGAGGCTCCGAGTTCAAACCACTGACCACTCCTCATTTTAAACTCTCATCCTACTTTACAGCGGGCAGCAGGATCTCGCAGCCTGGGTTTAAGCCAGGGAGGGTTCCTCCTGCCCAGCAACCCGCTAAGATGCTGATCCAAGAGCCGCGGGGTCTGTGAGGGACCCGAGTTCTCTTTCTGGATGTTCAAAGCTCGCCCGGGTTGGAGGGCTAGGAGGCGGCCGAGTCTCATTCTCAGGTCCCATATTGGGTGAAATTTCTGGGCTGGGGTCCACCGTGAGGGACCTCCGCGCTCACTCAGGCCACACAGACTGCAGCTCTCTGTCACTGGCCCTCTTCTGCTGGCTGAGGCCGCACGGACGAACTTAGATTCGGCGTTTCGGGCTGGGTGGCCCTCGGCGGAGGCGGCGACGCCGAACTTGAGTGTGAGGATCTAACTCCGCGCGTCAGGGGGTTGGGGCGTTCGGAACTCCCTCTCTGGCTTACAGCTTCTCCAGCTTCCTGGAGTTTAAACAGAAACCTCCTCCCGTGCACTCGTACCGGCAAGGCCCCAGGCCGCGTGCACAAGTCAGAGGACTTCCTTGTGGTGACAAACGTCAGCTCGCTCCATAGTGCTCGTTGGTCTAGGGATATGATTCTCGCTTTGGGTGCTAGAGGTCCCGGCTTCAAATGCCGCACGAACCCGCTTTCTTCAAATACCCTGTCTCTCTAATGGCGAGGGTGGCGGAGCTTCGCGGAGTCTTGGGTAAAAAAACACAGATCTTGCGCACCCACCTCGGTCCCGCCAGCCGTCCCTCGCTTTACCCGGCGCATCCAGGAAGGTGGACGGCTCCTGGCCTGAGGCTCCCACTGCAGAGTTTTAGGTGCCGGAGGACTGACGCTGGGGCGTAGGACCCGGACCCAAAAGTGGAAAGGAGGAAAAACCTCCGCCGCGCCACGCAGGTCTCCGCGGAGATCTATCTAGTACGTGCGGGGCGCCAAGCTACCGCAGGATTCCCGGTGACGATGGAATTTTGGACGTATAGTTTTCTTTTGGGTGCTAAAGGTCACAATTTGAATTCTGGAAAAGCCTACGTTTTCGGACGTCTTTTTCTTTCTCAAGGTGCTGTCAGAAGCGCCTTCCACAATCAAGGGAAGAGAAGCCAAATGCAGTCGGATGAGGAAGCCGGGGAAGCTCTGCACCCTCAGTGTTGGGGCCAGAAGGGCGTGGTGTCACCATCAAAGTCAAGAAGAATATTCTACAGGCACGTGGTCGCTTCTCTACGCTGGAAGAGTATTTTAATAGGTATTATTATTCCTATATTGTAAGGCCACCAGATCAGATGACTGCCATTGAAAAGACCGTTTGTTACAGTTCCCAGAAGAAGGGGGAACACCATGCTTGGAAGGTCACATGTGGAGGCACCTGGGTCAAGGTGTATGTGTGTGTGTGTAGGCAAGGGGCCTGTATTGTGGTTTTCATAGAAGGAGCAGAGGAGACATCATAAGCTGTTTAGGATTTGCTAGTTTGAATAATTTCAGGGAGCTCTGGGGCATAGGGCTTGGCCCTGGTTGTTTGGTACCTGGCCCTGGGGTGATTAAGGTAAGTAGATTTGGAGTGTGAGAGCTGGATAAAGGAGGTGGTTGGGGACTGTGGGCTCTGGACTGGTTGATTTGCATTTGATCTTGGAGGAGTTGTTTACTGTCTGTAGAAATTGGCTAACCCTGAGAGGGTCAGTGCCTCCAGAGTCAGCAAGTTTCCAGATGCATCAGTATACAGAAAATAAAAGACATGGCTTACATAGGCAGTGACTGGGGATCTTGGTGGAAATTTGGGGGCCTTCCAAGTTAGGAAGAGCTACTAGATCTGAACCCTAGCATCATATCACCCCCAAGATTACTGCCACCACTAGGAGAACTGAGGGTGGGCCAGAGCTCTAGGTCATGTCTAGGGATTCAGAGCAGTGGGACCTTGTTTTTGTTCTAAACTAGCCTGGAGTTCCTCTCCTTAAGCCTGGGGTCATATGTGTGGAATGCCCCTTTCATGCCTCTAGACCAGGCATCCTCAAACTATGATCCATGGGCCACATACCACCCACCCAGAACATTTATCCAGCCCATTGGGTGTTTTTGCCGCCGCTGCCTGTCCTGCTTAGCAGCCAACTCGTTCCGGGGCCCACAGTCTGGCCCTCCAATGGTCTGAGGGACAGTGAACTGGTCCCCTGTTTAAAAAGTTTGAGGTCCCCTGCTCTAGACTCTCCAGCCCCATTTATGGAGCTGGATCTCTGGCTTAGAACCTCAGGGTGCACCAGGTTGCCTGGAAAGTCCTCTTCTCAACCTGAGGTAACCTGGAACCCCCTGGTTCTTCTCATGTGGCCAGAACATTGAAGACTTTCCTTAAGGTGAAATCACCGTGGCCTCCACCAGCTGAGTAGTTCATCGTTAAAGCCCTCATGTGAATCAGTGGTGTCTGTCCTTCAGGCCTGCCTTGACAATCCTCTGCACTTCTGCACCTGCTCCCCTCTACTCCCAACCCTCAGCCCAGCTACCATTTATGTCCAAGAAAATGGAAAGTGCACAATTCAGGGCAGCAAATTCCACTTAGGGAGGAAGGTCCCTTGAGAGACCTTACTCCAGATTCAAATACCAGAGGAATTAAGTTTGCCCTGCTGGTCATAGTAGGGTATAGATGGAGAGCAGAGCTGGGAGGGGGTCTGGGACTGTAGGGTGGATGGAGACAGCCCAGCGTGCAGTGGACTCAGATTCAAGCTGAATCTGAATGGCCAGATTGGGGTTGGGCATTGACCAGCCAGATTGGGGTTGAGCCAGGTGTCCAGCTCGCTCAGTGGACAGAGGGACCTGGATCCGAGCAACTGATGTTTCCCAGGATGGCTCCATGAATTTTCTCAACATGCTCCCCATATTTTGTCTCCCTGCTAATTCCACTCTACTCCCCTAGACCAATAAGCTACCTGATGCCAGGCCTGAGCTCTGAAAGGTGGGCCTGAGGGGGGAGCTGCAGAAATAGGTGTGAAATGGCTGAGTAGCCTTGAAGGTGAAGGCTTCAGGTCTTTTTTTTTTTTTTTTTTTTGAGACGGAGCCTTAAGCTGTCCCCCTGGGTAGAGTGCCATGGCATCACAGCTCATAGCAACCTCCAACTCCTCCTGGGCTCAAGCAAGTCTCCTGCCTCCGCCTCCCAAGTAGCTGGGACCACAGGCGCCCGCCACAACGCCCGGCCATTTATTGGTTGCAGCCATCATTGTTGTTTGGCGGGCCCGGGCTGGGGATTCGAACCCACCACCTTAGGTGTATGTGGCTGGTGCCTTAGCTGATTGAGCCACAGGCGCCGAGCCAAGGCCCCAGGCCTTGAGGCAGCTGTGCTAGGCAGGAATCAGAGGGAACTTCCATAGTTTCTCCTTCCAGTATGTGGCATGGGTGGAGGATTGCTGTTCCCAGCATATCTGCCAGCCCACAACAGCCTCAGAAGAGTCCAAGCCCAGCTCTCAGCTTCTCAGCTCCACCCCTCAATCCTTAGCCAGGTGCAGAAAGGAGGCACTCCAGGCTCTTCCTGGAGCTGGTGGTCTCGGTTCTTCAAGGTTGGAGGAGGGAACAGCAGGACACTCAAAAACCTCAATCAGAGGCTTCCAACTTGGAGTTGCAGGGTGTAGCAAAGATGATGCTCCCCTTTTCCTTCCTTACCATGTGTATCAGAATTGAACATTTCCCAACAAATTCTGGGAAAGGGGGACAGTTTGTGGTCTAGAAAACAAGGACTGATTAAAACTAGTGATGGTGTAGCTCACCAAAGACAACAAACAACCACCCTGCAATGTGGCTCATTGGTCTAGGGGTATGATCCACACTTAGGGTGCAAGAGGTCCTGGGTTCAACTTCCAGACAAGCCTTGGCTTTTTAAGGATGAGTAGGCTGCCTGCAGTGTGTGTATGTGTGTGTGGAGGGGGGGCATGCTCAGGTGAGACTAAGGTTCACTTTCACTAGGGGAGCTTTCATACTGGTAGGGATCCTCTGACAAGCTCCTGAAGACAGCCCCCCCCCCTTACCCAAAGTTGCAGGACAGGTAGATCCTGGTCTTCCAGTTGAGTGATGTTTGTGATCAGGACTACCAAGCACAACCTCCTCTCCCCAAAGAGTGTCCCTATCAAAATTCAGCTTTTTGTGACTGCTGTAGATGCAGGACTAGTAGCAGTGGCTCTCTCTACTGCTGTTAGGAACAGCTGTGGATGGCTTTGTCTAGTAGCTGGGTTCAAATCTCCAGTGGATGTGTTTCAAAAGTTCTATTGTGGCTTGGCACCTATGGCTCAAGTGGCTAAGGTGCCAGCCACATACACCTAAGGTGGCAGGTTTGAATCCAACCAGCCCACCAAACAACAATGATGGCTGCAACCAAAAAATAGCCGGGCGTTGTGGCGGGCGCCTGTGGTTCCAGCTACTTGGGAGGCTGAGGCAGGAGACTCACTTAAGCCCAGGAGTTGGAGGTGACACCAGGGTGACAGCTTGAGGCTCTGTCTCAAAAAAAAAAAAAGTTCCATTGCTCATAGAGAAAGGAAGTGGTCTGGGAGCCCACTGGAGTATAAAGAGAGCTGACTGATGCTGTGATGACAGGCTGTACAGGTGGTAGGGGCTTGGCTGTGAATGAACCAAAAATGATCAGGCAGGTCAGGTCCTCCAGAAAGCAGGATTGCCCACCCCTAGAGCCATAGAGTTCTCCTCTGGGCACCAGGAGTGTTGGAACTGCTGGGAGTCAACGCCGCTGGGGATTCTGGACTTTGTGCCCATGCTCTCTGGCTTCCCTGAAACCCTGGGTGCTGCCAGCAGAAACTGAATCCTGGTATCTGCAGAAGGTCTGGAGAACTTCTGGGTGGAAGCTGGAACCATGCAGGGCGGAGGGTGAGGCACAACATTGACCTAAGGATGCATGGATAGATGGTGGCACAGGGGCTGGTCGGAGCCCTCTTGCATGGACAGAACTCACGGTTGCCTGGAATGGGAAAATGACAACAGGACGCATCCCCACATGTGGTCACACAAACCCTTGAATGCATTTATGCACCAGGTTACACTTGGCATGAAAATGTCATCTGTGCTTCCTTTGAATTATTTAAAATGAATTTATTTTTATTAAAAAATGTTTTGTTTTTTTTCTGCCGTGGCATCACAGCTCACAGCAACCTCCAACTCCTGGGCTTAGGTAATTCTCTTGCCTCAGCGTCCTGAGTAGCTGGGACCACAGGTGCCCACCAGAACGTCCAGCTATTTTTTGTTGCAGTTTGGTCCGGGCTGGGTTCAAACCCGTCACCGTTGGTATATGGGGCCGGCACCCTACCCACTGAGCCACAGGTGCTGCCCCTCCAATTTTTTTTTAAGAGTCTTTCTCTGTCGCCCCAGCTAGGGCACAGTGTCATCATCATATCTGGCAGCCACCTCAAACTCTTGAGCTCAAGCCATCCTCTTGCCTCAGCTTCTCAAATAGCTGAAACTACAGGTGTCACCACCATGCACCATTTTTTTTTTTTTTTAAATAGAGACAGGGTCTTGCTGCTGCTAAACATGGTCTTCAACTCTGGACCTCCAGCGTTTACTAGCTTTGACCTCCCTGAGTGTTAGAATTACAGAAGTGGGCTCGGCGCCTGTGGCTCAATCAGCTAAGGCACCAGCCACATACACCTAAGGTGGCGGGTTTGAATCCCCAGCCTGGGCGCCAAACAACAATGATGGCTGCAACCAAAAAAATGGCCAGGCGTTGTGGCAGGCGCCTGTGGTCCCAGCTACTTGGGAAGCGGAGGCAGGAGATTCACTTGAGCCCAGGAGTTGGAGGTTGCTATGAGCTATGATGCCATGGTACTCTACCCAGGGGGATAGCTTGAGGTTCCGTCTCAAAAAGAAACAAAAAGAATTACAGAAGTGAGGCACTGTACCCAACACCCCCCCGCCAAATGTTTTTAAAAATTATTTTGCCTAAACCTTTCTTGGTCTGGGTAATCCCAAGGTGCTGGAACCTGCAACCTGGCAGTGTAAGGAGAACCAAACCCTGAGTGCTCATTACTAGACCTGCCTCCTGCCTGCAGCCAGACCTGCCTCTTGCCCACAGCCACCGCTCCAGTCTCCAGGACTGAGGCTGGGGATGGAAGGTGTCTTTCAGGTGGATTGAGTAGGTCCTTGCAAGCCTGACCCAGGTGTGTGGGCTGGGACAGCAGTACCATACCTTGCTGATCCTGGTTCCAATAGCAGAAAAAAACTTCAGATAAACAAAGAGGTGAGAAAAGCAACTTCCCTGAGGGATGGGGCAGAGGGCCTGGCAATTGGACCTAAGAGTTTTCTGCTCCCCACCCTCCCCCCAAATCCTGGAGTGTGTGTACGTGTGTGGGGGGTTCCTTGAAGAAGGTGTTGAGGATCTGAGGACTTTTCACACTCCATGATGCACTATGAGGACCTGGGTTGCATCCTGAGTAGAACCAGCTGCAGAGAGGAGACTGGCAGGTGGCAGGGGAAACTATGCATGGACTAATTCATATGGAATAATCCAAAATGACGGTTATGCCTATGGCACTGTGGATATTTAAAAACAAAGTCAGGCAGGGTGCGGTGGCTCACGTCTGTAATCTTAGCACTCTGAGTGGATTGCTTGAGTTGGAGACCAACCTGAGCAAACATTGTGGCCAATGCCTGTATTCCCAGCTACTTGGGAGGTTAAGGCAAGAGCATGTTTGAGCCCAGGATTTTGATGTTGCTGTGAGTTATGATAACAAAGCACTCTATTGAAGGTGACAAAGTGAGACTTTCTCAAAAAAAGAAATCTTTATTTATAGAGATGTATGCAGGAGCTTTTGTGAGTGCAGTGATACTTTAAAGGTTTTGAAAGGTCAAAAAAAAAGTAGAGGGGGTCAATACATGGGAATGGGACCCGATGCACGTGTAGAGGACAGAGCAGTGTATGGAACTCTGTACTTCCCACTCATTTTTGCTATGAACCTAAAATTACTTGAAAAAATAAAATCTATTTTTAAAAAGTGCACAGGAAGTCCAGGCGCAGTGGCTCACTCCTATAATCCTAGCACTCTGGGAGGCTGAGGGGTGTGGATTGCCTTAGCTGGTTCAAGACCAGCCTGAGCCAGAGCAAGACTGTGTCTCAAAAAATATGTAGGTGTTGTGGCAGGCACCTGTGGTCCCAACTACTTGAGAGGCTGAGGCAAGAGGCCTGTAATTCCAGTACTTTGGGACTTCAAGCCTGAGGATCCCTTGAGGAGTTGGAGACAAGCCTGGGCAACATAGATTTCTCCTCACTCCCTCCTCACTCCTCACTGAGCCCAATAGTTTGAGTTTGCTGTGAGATGTGATGCTATGGCACTCTACCAAGGGCAACAAAGTGAGACTCTCTCTCAAAAAATAAAAAATATGGGTGGTGCCTGTGGCTCAGTGAGTAGGGCACTGGCTCCATATACCAAGGGTGGACTGCAACAAAATATAGCTGGGCATTGTGGCAGGCACCAGTAGTCCCAGCTACTTGGGAGGCTGAGGCAAGAGAATCACCTGAGCTCAGGAGTTGGAGCTTGCTGTGAGCTGTGATGCCATGGCACTCTACCGAGGGTGACAAAGTGAGACTTCATCTCTTAAAAAAATAAATTAATAATAGTAATAATAATGCACAGGAAAATTTCAGCTACTGTTTCTTCGAATGCTTTTTTTATTCCCCTATTTTTCTCCTTTATTGGGTCTCCAGTTACTTCAATATTAGATCTTTTGTTAAAGTCCCACAAGCCACTGGGCACAGTGGCTTGAGCCTGTAATTCCAGTACTTTGGGACATCAAGCCTGAGGATCCCCTAAGGAGTTGGAGACCAGCCCGGACAACATAGATTTCTCCTCACTCCCTATACGAAAAAAAAAAAGTCTCTGGTGGTGCCTGTGGCTCAAAGGGGTAGGGCGCCAGCCCCATATGTCAGAGGTGGTGGGTTCAAACCCAGCCCGAGCCAAAAACTGCAAAAAAAGAAAAAAAAAGTCTCATAACACTGTTTCTTTAAGGTCTATTTTTCTCTCTTTTCTTCAGATTGGGCACTTTCTGTTATTTTATCTTCAAGTTTACTGATTCTCCTGGGGTTTCCTCTTCCCTGTCCTGATAAGTTTATTACTCTGGTTTTGTATTTTTTAGTTCTAAACTTCTTCTTTCGTTAGGCTTTAATCCTTTTTTTTTTTTTTGCTGAGACCTCTTACTTTTTCATCTGTTTTCAGGTGGGTTTAGTTGCTCATGAAGCATTTTTATAATGGCTGCTTTACATCTTTATTATTATTATTATTATTTTTTGGAGACAGGGTCTCACTATGTCACCCTCGTAGAGTGTCATGGTGTCACAGCTCACAGCAACCTCAAACTCTTGGGCTTAAGAGATTCTCTTGCCTCAGCCTCCCGAGTAGCTGGGACTACAGGCACCCACCACAACGCACAGTTTTTGTTTTGTTTTGTTTTTGTTTGTTTGTTTAGCAGGCCCGGTCCCGAACCCACTAGCCCCAGTGATTGTGGCCGGCGCCCTAACCATTGAGCTACGGGCGCCGAGCCTGTCTTTTATTTTTAAAGATAGGATTTTCTAGGCGCTTAGCCTGACCGCGTCTCTGCTGACGCCCGCCGGCTGGGGGCAGGAGGGGCTCCACTTACTGTTTGTTCCCCATGTGGTCGGAGAGAAAGTCAGGTTAACAACCATAGACGCCGTTAGACGCTGGAGTGATATAGGGTCGTCGGAGACGCTTCTGGGTACACTAGTCATAGGCCTAGGTGGCCCTCTGGTTTCTAATAGGATCTCAGGAAGAAACGGGCCCCTTCTCCTACGGCCTGAGGGATGGGCGTCCGGGGTCAGTTCAGGTCATTAACCAAAGAAGAGCACAGGCCGGGGCCAGTTCGCTCGTGCGCCACAGGAGGCTCTGGCGCAGGACAAGCCAGCGCCCTAGTTCGAAACGTCCCCTGGCTGCCCAGGCTGGGAAACCGGAGCGCAGGACTAGTGGAAAGGTGGGCAGAGGGCGGTGGGTTCCCCGGCTGAGGCTGCAGCCCCGGTGTCTGGGAACTTGCGAACCCCGGCTCACCAAACCACCCAACCGGGCTCCAGCTAGGCCTCAGAAATTGGGGACCGTCTGGATCATCCGAAGGGGCTGGCGGACTCTGTTAGGGCAGTGGCACTTCAGAGCCAAACTGCGATCCGGCGGGAAGGCGGACCCCAAGCCCTCACCCGCCCGGCAGTTCTACCCCGGGCTCCCAGCGGTTTCCGGGACAGGATGTTCGGACCTTGGCGGCTCCTGTCTTTGAGGAAGGAGACAAAAGTTTGAGGAGAACAACTGTAAAAGAACAGGGCTTGTTTGGGCTCTCTCGCACCTTAGCGAGATCCTTACCCTACCAACGAGCCAGCTTCAGAGGTCCTTTACTTTGCTTACTCCTGGTCACCTTCACTCCCAATTCTCCAGCCTTGCAACAGTGTCCGCGTTCCCCGCTGCCCAGAGGCCCAGGAGGATCCTGTGCATTCAGTCCTCAGCCTGAAAGGGTGAAATGGTTCGGCGTCGCCAATGGTTCAACTCCTACCGGCGCCAAGTCCCAGGGTATGAGGGAGGGCAGTAGCTCGGGGGTCCCACAGCGCTGGGCTTGAATGGCCTCCGAATTGAGGGGAACTTGTGGTTCTTTCCCTGCCTCCCCTGTCCCGGGCCCAGAGACACTGGGAGGGAAAGGTCCTCAGGTTCTTCCAGCCATGACAAACAGGCGCCGGGCGCCGCTAGTGCTCTGCTCCCCCTGGCAGCAAATTTGGAGTTGAAGAAGAGTAGGCTTGAGGTTTGGGGGTCAGACACCGGTCACCCCAGACGACCCAGAGATCAATGTGGCCTTTCCTGGCCCTCCCTCAGGAGTCTCCACTTAGCTGGTGTCCTGGGTTACAGCCCCTAACTTTTCCAGCTCAGGAGACTTTGCCCTCCTCAGACCTCTGCTGAGAGTCCCAGCCCCTCTTCCCCATGCATTCCAGTCCTCGCCGAAAAGTTCAAGTTTCTAGACCCGTCCCAGCTTTCTCACACCTGAGGTGTGAAACGGCTCAGACCAGCTCCTCTTTCTATGCTTCTTGCTCTTACAGCCTGGAGACCTTCCCCCACCACCCGGCCCGCTCTGGCTCCATTTCTCTTTCATCCCACAAACATTGTTTGCACGACTCTGGGCCAGGCGCTGTCCTTGGAACTCTGCATGGACCAGACCCAGAACATCCGCCTGGGGAGGACGTGACCTCTGAACAGAGTAGGTTCCAAGGACCCCTGGGTGAGGCCCGGACGCCCGGACGCCCGGTGAGCCTCCTCGGTCTCTCCACAGGCAGACTTTTGCCTTTTTATCGTACCAGTGTCCCCACCCCCAACCCCACCTCCTGCCCCGCCTCTTCGGATCTGTACTAAAGGACAGGAAGCAGGAAAAAAATACGGCAGCCCGGCTAGCTCAGTCGGTAGAGCATGAGACTCTTAATCTCAGGGTCGTGGGTTCGAGCCCCACGTTGGGCGCAGAGTTTTGACTATTAAAGAGGGGAATTCGACAAAGCAGGTTACTTCCTCAGTACTTAGCAGTTGGTTTCCAAGTATACAGAACAGTTCGAGATAATGCCAGCGAGTTTTTCCTACCCCTTTACTGTCTCTGGCTGCACAATTCATGGACCATGAAACAAGTGAAATATTTGGTCCAACCAGCTTTTTGTTCATCTGCTTCAAGGACCAGAGGAAAGACACTTAGCTCTATCTTCTAATAAATACAGGCTGCTGGCTCGGCGCCTGTGGCTCAGGTGGCTAGGGCGCCAGCCACGTACACCCGGTGTGGTGGGTTCGAGTCCAGCCTGGCCTGCCAAACAGCAATGACGGCTGCAACCAGGAAATGGCCGGGCGTTGGGGCGGGCGCCTGTGGTCCCGGCTACTTGGGGGGTGGGGGCGGGAGACTCACTGAGCCCAGGAGTTGGAGGTTGCTGTGAGCTGTGATGCCATAGCATTCTACCCAGGGGGACAGCTTGAGGCTCCTGTCTCAAAAAAAATAAAAATAAAAAAATAAATCCAGGCTGTTGATTATAGGCTGAGGAACAGTATTTGAACTCAGAAGTTCTGGAATTTCAGGGCACGGATCCCAGGAGCTGTGTATGTGTGTGTGATGGGGGACGATTCTCCAGGTACTGACTCTACAGCAGCCACCCCAGTAGCTTTGGAAGGTAATGCTCAGTAATTTCTTCCTCCCACACTCATCCCCAATTGAGCAGCCTGTCACTCCACTCTCTCCAGTAAAAGGGAATTGAAGGGCTTGGGGGTGAGGTAGGAGGAATATATGACTTCCATCAGCATAATTTCCTTTTAAAATTAAATTTTTCCGACCCTTATTTTATATCTCATATCAGCTGACTTATGAACGGTGCAGGTTATTAAAATACTGGGCTCAACATTTGCTAGAAAACAGATTTTCTTTCTTTCTTTTTTTTAGAATATAAAAGTATGCATTTATTTTACATTAGTGAAAGGAAGAGAGTGAGAGGGAAGAGATGAGAGCAGGGAGTGAGAGAAGGGAAGATGGGGAAGGGGGGTGAGAGAAAAGGAGCAAGAGAATGGCATCCCAAAGAGAGAAAGGAAGAATGCCAGTTCAAATTTTCTTTCTTTTATTTTTTGATGGGAGGGGGAAGTGAGGCTTCTCTGAGAGACAGCAGAGCAGCTGTCCTTGCCCCCCTGGACCCCTGGAACTGCAGATCCCAGGACTGTAGCTGATAGTTAAGCCAGAAATCCCCAAACTTTCATGGTTCAGGGCACTGTGAATTTTTTTCTGATGCTCCTTGGGCGAGAGAAATAATAGTTCAGTTTACTAGTTAGGTCCATACACCTGAGTAGCTTAACAAAAAAAATCTTACCAATTTAGTACCCCTATTAGGTTCCTGTGGCTGCTGTAACAGATGACCACAGAGTAGGTGGCTTAAAATAGCAATTATTCTCTTATTGTTCTGGAGTAATCTGAAATCAGGGAGCCAGAGCAGAACTGGTGGTTTGGGGTATCCCAGTAACTCAGTCCTGGCCTTGTGTTGAATCCAGTTCCCTAGGATAACAGCAAGCTGATTGTTCTGAGAAGAAAAAAACCCAGATATAACTGCTGTACAATTCATTCATGTAACCACAAGCCACTTGTATGCTAAATCTATGGAAATATAATTTAAAAAATAAAAACAGGAGGGGCGGGGCGTGCACCAGACAAAAGGAAACTGAAAAAAGCTTTGGGCGCTTTTTCTGCGGAGGTATCTCAGATTAATTCTTAAGGAACTGAGAACTTAATCTTCCAAAATATCAAAAAGACCATCTTATGTCCCACCTCCCACCCCAGCTCCTGCAACACAAATGCCCAACACACCAGGGTTTGTGGGATACAATCCATACAGTCATCTGGCCTACAACAACTACAGACTGGGAGGAAACCCGGACACCAACACCCTTGGTCCCAGCATCTTCTGGTATTGCGATTCTAAAATCCCCAAAGCCACCAGATAAGCCACTGATGCCCTACATGAGGTACAGCAGAAAGGTCTGGGACCAAGTAAAGGCTTCTAACCCTGACCTGTGGGAGATTGGCAAGATTATTGGTGGCATGTGGTGAGATCTCACTGACGAAGAGAAACAAGACTATTTAAACGAATACCAAGCAGACATGATAGAGTACAATAAATCTATGACGGTCTATCATAATTCCCCCACGTACCTTGCTTACATAAATGCAAAAAGTCATGCAGAAGCTGCTTTAGAGGAAGAAAGTTGACAGAGACAGTCTTACATGGAGAAAGGAGAACCTTACATGAGCTTTCAGCCTGCTGAAGATCCAGATGATTATGATGATGGCTTTTCAATGAAGCATATAGCCACCGCCCGTTTCCAGAGAAACCACCGCCTCATTAGTGAAATCCTTAGTGAGAGGGTGGTGCCAGACTTTCGGTCAGTTGTCACAACAGTTAGGATGCAGGTTTTCAAAACAACAGGTCCAATCTTTAATGGTTTATCAGCGAAAACTAGAAGCTGAACTTCTTCAAATAGAGGAACGACATCAAGAAAAGACGAGGAAATTTCTGGAAAGCACAGATTCATTGGACAATGAACTTTAAAGATTGTGCGGTCTGAAGGTAGAAGGGGATATGGAGAAGATCACGCTGAGATTGCGCAGGCAGAGGAGCAGGGAGCAGGCCGGCAAGAGGCAGGAGGAGAGGGAGAAGGAGGCAGCCGAGCAGGCCGAGCGCAGTCAGAGCAGCGGCGTCCCGAGGAGGAGCAAGGGCGAGTAAAGCTGAGGACAAGAAAGACGACAACATTCCAATGGAGACAGAGGAGACACACCCTGAAGAAACGACAGAGAGCCAGCAAAATGGTGAAGAAGGCAGATCAACTCCTGATGACAAGGAGAGTGGGCAGAAAGGGGGCGAAAACATGGCTGAGGAAGGAACCAGTGATAGCAACACCGGCTCAGAGAACAACAGTGCCACAGTGGAGGAGGCACCAACAGATCCCATACCAGAAGATGAGAAAAAGAATAGATGTTGCCTTGTTTTATGTGTTCTAAATACTTTTTTAAATGAAAAAATGTTTTTTGGTTAAAAAAAAGAAAAAAAAACAGATAGAATGACGGTTTCCTGGGATTGGAACAGAAGCCCTTATACTCAAAGTGAGAATCATACCCCTAGGCCAACAAGCCATATTGTCCCTGCTGCTGCTTATCTTTGATTTTGTTTGCTTTCTCTCTGCTCTCACTCAGCTGGGAAAGTGTCCCTGATGTGCACCTTGAGGGAAGGGTACTGGACAGGAGGTCTCAGGTTCCAGGAATGGGAAGAGGAGATTGGGTAAGGTTGGCATGGCTGGCTCTCAAGTCCAGGGGTCTGTTCCCTGAGGTGTGTTGGCCACTAGAACCTCCCTCTGGCCCAGGCTGAGACATGGAGACTTGGGTTACAATGCAGTTGAGTGCAGTTCAGGGACTGATTTCTGGCCCTCCCAACAGACCAGCCTTGGCCATGAGCCTTGGTCAAGCCAAGTCTCACTTGCCCCAGGAAGGGGGGCAGAGTCTGGGGTGGACCCAGGAGTTCTCTAAGCAAGTCATTTGTATATTTCCTTGCCTACCAGCCTTCAACAGATTCCTCTGGCTTTTCAAATAAAACCCGAATTATTTTCTATGACAGAAGAGCCTGCAGTGTTTTCCTTCATTTGTTTCAACCCCCATCGGTTACCAGAGGCAGAGGTTGCAGGGATGCCACCACAAGCACTAGAATTAGATTATAATATATATTATATTATGTTATATTTATTTATTTATTTATTTATTTGAGACAGAGTCTCACTCTGGCAGCACTGCCAGGAATGCTGGAAGCTAACAGATACAGGAAGAGGCTAGGAAGTAGTCTCCCCTTGTGGGATAATTTCCCACCTTACATGCATCTCTCCATTCTCTGACAGAACCTTCAACCAACATCCCCTAGAGCCTTTTGGGGGAGAGTGGCATTCCCAACATCTTGATGTAGAACCTCTGGCCTCCAGAACTGTGAGACAATAAATTTCTGCTGTGCAAGCTACCCAATTTGTTACATGGCTGCAAGGCAGCCCTCCCTTACTGCCAGAGCCCTCTCTTGCTACCCAGTGAAAGTACTGGGGGCAAAGAGTGGAGCTGGATACTAGGGTCTGGCATGCCAGGAGGGACTGGGCTTCCAGGGTCCCTCTACCCAACACAAGCAGGAAACACCTAGAGCCACAGCCTTCCTCTAGGTCAAGCCAGAAAACAAACCAACACAATGAAGCTGAGGGATGGGGTTCACCAACCTAGGACCCCAATCCCTTCAAGGATCCAGGAATATCACTCTTGTCTTCACAGCTCCAAGCATTGGATCTATACCCACAGAATGGTCCAATCCGACTATGTACAGTATTGAATTGAGTAAAATATATTATCTTTTTTTTTTTTTTGAGACGGAGCCTCAAGCTATCCCCCTGGGTAGAGTGCCATGGCATCACAGCTCATAGCAACCTCCAACTCCTGGGCTCAGGCGAGTCTCCTGCCTCTGCCTCCCAAGCAGCTGGGACCACAGGCGCCCGCCACAATGCCCGGCCATTTTTTGGTTGCAGCCGTCATTGTTGTTTGGTGGCCTGGGCTGGGGATTCGAACCCGCTATCTTAGGTGTACGTGGCTGGGGCCTTAGCCGATTGAGCCACAGGCACTGAGCCATTTCACTGTATTTTCTGTCTCCATCCAATTTCATGTACTCCAATTACACTTGTATTAGGGCACTGGAAATTGTCCCACAGCTCACTGATGTTCTGTTCATTTTTCTAGTCTTTTTTCTCTGTGGATTTAATTTTCAATACCTTCTGTGCTATGCATTCAAGTTCACTGATTTTTTCGCCGACAATGTCTAATTTGCTGCTAATTCTATCCAGTATTGTCTCAAATATTATAGTTTTTCTCTAAAAGTTTAATCTGGCTATTTTTTAACTTTCCCATCTCTCCTTAACATATCTATCTTTCCTGCAGCTTCTTGAATATGTAATGACTGTTTTAATGTCCTTGTCTACTAATTTTATCACCTACTTCATTTGCATCTATTCAGTCTATTATTGATTTTCTACAAATTATGGGTATTATTTTCCTGTTTTTTTCATATGTGGTAATTTTTCATTGAACGTCAGACATTTGTAATCTTACCTTGCTGGGTGCTGGATATTTCTGTATTCCTATACATATTCTTGAGTATTTTTTCAGGATGTGGTTAAATTCCTTGGAAAGAGTTTGACCTTTTGGGTCTTGCTATTAAATTTTGTTAGATGAAAGCAGGGCAGGGTCCAGGAGAGGGTCTCTCTGGGCTGTTAATATGTCACTTCATAGACCCTACTGGCATGAAAACTATAGGAAACGTTGACTGAGATATTCAGCTGGGGTCCATAAGGGGTATTTTTTTTTTTCTTGAGACAGAGCCTCAAGCTGTCTCCCTGGGTAGAGTGCTGTGACATCACAGCTCATAGCAACCTCCAACTCCTCAATTTTCCTGCCTCTGCCTCCCAAGTAGCTGGCACTACAGGAGCCTGCCACAATGCCTAGCTATTTTTTGGTTGCAGGCATCATTGTTGTTTGGCAGGCCGGGCTGGATTTGAACCCACCAGCTCAGGCGTATGTGGCTGGCACCTTAGCCGCTTGAGCCACAGGTGCCGAGCCTATAAGGGGTATTTGTCCCCAAACCACATAGACACAGTGGGTCCCTGATTGGGCTTCCTCAGGGGAAGCATTACTGATTCTGACTCTGGAACTTTGTTCTTCTGGAGAGAACAAAGATTCCAAAGATCAGTGGAAAAATTCCCAATGTTTGTCTGGCTAGCTCAGTCCACAGAGCATCAGATCCTTAGTTCCAAAGTTTGGGTTTGGGCTCGGTGCCTGTGGCTCAAGCGGCTAAGGTATCAGCCACATACACGGAAGCTGGCAGATTTGAATCCAGCTGGGGCCCACCAAACAACAATGATGGTTGCTACCAAAAAATAGCTGGGTGTTGTGGCAGGTGCCTATAATCCCAGCTACTTGGGAGGCAGACACAGGAGAATCACTTGATCCCAGGAGTTGGACGTTGCTGTGAGCTATGATGCCAGGGGGACAGCTTGAAGCTCTTTCAAAAAAAAAAGCAAAGTTTGGGCTTGATCCCCACACTGGCCAGTGCCTTCTCCGTGGGCTCATTAGCCACAGCCCATTTCACACTCCACAATCTCAGAAAGGGTTTTCCCTTCCAAGCATTCACATTAAAATCTCCACTGATGATAGAATTTATTGCTCAGAATTCTAGGGAATTCCTAAGAAAAATCAGCCAATGGAAGGAGTAGACTTCTAGTTCCTTTTCCCGTTTATTTATCAGCTTTGACAAGTTAGTATCTTGGATAGCCCTGAAGAAAGGTGATCTCCAGAGAGGATACAAACCACTGTCTACTGACCCAGTGCCCAGACATGCTGGTGCACCCCCTCCTGAATCAGATACTCTCAGAACTTAGTCTTAGTCTGCCCAGGGTAAAATTAAACAAGGAACTAAGGGTCGAGAGCAGAGCCTCTCACCCAGGAGGGAGTTGAAGCCCTCTTGCCCTGTGAGGGGGAAAGAGAAGACCCTGGCTGACCTAGACCGAGGTAGGACCTGGACCCAGGCATTCACAGAAGCTGCAAAACTGCAGTGTCAGTATCTGCAATAGGAGTATTAATTCATAAGGCCACTGAAGGCAGCAGGATCTATGAAAAAAATCTAACATCCTAGATGGGGCTCCATCAAACGACCTTGAAAGGAAGGGCTTTGTGAGCACTCACCACTGAGTTAGCCGGAGGCTTGAGCACTTTCCCAGTGCCTCCCCACCCCATAATCAATGGACGTCTGGCCGGGAGACAGCCTGGGGTAAATTGGGCCATGCTGGGATCTCCCCTCTGGGCACCGAGTGCATCCTGGCAGCTGCAGATTAACTAAAGGGGATTTGGAACAGGTGACCCCACAACCTCCCGTTCCAGCACCCACCCTTGTCATCCCAGCCCAGAGATGAGCAGATCTGCGGTTTCCCAGGGCCTGGCCTTGGCAGAGCTGCGTAGGGCCCCACTGAGAGCTATTGAGGAGCTTGGGAAGTTTGGCACATACTGATAACGAATCCACTTCAGGCAAGGGCTGTGCAGCACTTTGGGTGAATTGGTAGGAAAAGAGAAAGCGTCCTTCATTCCACTTTGAGTCACGTGATCGTATTAACAGGCAATAATTGTGAGTTCTAAGGTTCTGTGTTTGGGGGGTGACTGAATCATTTCTGCACTTGCTGCTCACCACCACCAAGGTCCGGCCTGCAGCCAACTCCTGGATTCAGGGCCGCTGCATCCCTGGTGCCCCATCTCTCCCCATCGGTGGACCCCAGAGCTTATTCCCGGTGGACCCTAGAGCTTGGTCCCGGGTCAAGTAGACATGGTGGTGTCCTCAGTTGGTATAGCGTGTCCCCAGGTGGTTGGGTGAGTTGTGCTACTCAAAGAAAAGGGTGGCCCAGTGGTAGATCCTCCTTCTCTGAGGAGCTGTGGCCTCTTATTCTGGTGGGGATCTAGGATTTTGATCTCGGGGTTCTTCTTCTGGTACCCCCAAAGAGCTCAGAGGCTGGAGGTGTGTGACATGTCCAATTCTTGACATTTCTCTTTTCTGCATTTGGGTCTAGGTAGAGAAGATCGTCCGAGACTAGAGCCAGGTGGCTCTAATACCAGGTGGGTCTTTTTCAGCCCTTCCTTAGCTCTGTTCTTGTCTCCAAGGCACCCTTAATCAAGAATCAGGAACCACAAGGCCTATGCCCGCTCCTCCCTCAGTGCTTCCCTGTTCCATCTAACCTGGACTGGGATGTGGTAACCAAGAGAGGCAGCCGCAGCTGCTTGAATACCGGTGCTGGGCTGCAAACCCAGTGACCTCAGTCCCCAAACCGCCCCACCTACACACAGCCCTAAGGCCTGCTGAGGTCAGTAGAGATGGGGACATGGTTGCTGGGCTGCGTTGGCTGGGCTGGGGACCAGCCAGCTACACTCCTGGGATTGGAGGTCCTCTCCTGGCCCACCGCTAGAACTTTGGAACTTTGGCCACATCCAGGAGGCTTACCCCAAGATCTAGTGTCCATAGGAACAGGGTGGAGGGACGTCAGGGATCGGAAGAGAGGGGTGTAAAGAGAAGACTGAAGGCATCTCAATCGCTTGAGCTCAGACCAAAGAGCCCCGTCCTTCACCCTGTCACCTGGCTAACTCAATCAGTAGAGTTTAAGACTCTTATTCTTGGGGTTGTGGGTTTCAGCACTTTGTTGAGCGAGCGTTCCCTTCTGAATTTAAGTAACTCTGAACACTGTTTAGAGAGATCCTCCTGAGAAAACTCTCAAGTTGGGTAATTTTCTGTTGTGGTGGTGATTTTAATTCCGGGACACACATCCTGAGTCATGTTGCCTATATTTTGGGATTAGTCTGGGGTGGGGTGGGGATGTGGCTGAATGGGGAGAGACAGAGCCAGACAGGAAGGAGCAGTCCCCTGTAGGTGTGGTCCAGGTCCTGCCTCCCCCTCCCTGCCTTATCCTAACCCAGCCTTCCACTTTGGGTCAGTAGGGCCCCCTGAACCTCTCACTGTGAGACTCACATCCCACACCTTCTGTTGGGTGAATGGTAAGATTGTCATACCATGGAGTCCTCCAACTGAGGGTGCAGGAAGGGAAACCCCTAGAGTAATGATCTGTCTCCCAAAGAGGAGGGGAGCTGGCAGGGGGCATGACTCAGGAAGAGCCCAAGTCTAAACATAACTATTATCTTACTAACTGAGGGACTGCTGTTACACTCCTACTCAAACCACCCCAAGACTTCTCCTCAGGGGAACTCAGGACAGTGCCCTAACCCCAGGGCAGCTAGGAGGAGCAGGTTGTTCACCTGCCAGCAAGGACGGGGCCTCTGGGTGGCACCCTACCTCTCCTCCCCATGGAAACCGGATGCAGGGGGCTGAGGTCCCTGGTCTGCTGCTTCAGGGTGCCAGGTTCTATTTGCTCTTAAGACTCTTCCCTCTACATACATCAGTGCTGGCTGAGGCTCTTACTTCAGGCCCTTACCCCATGCTGAGTGCACTTTTTTTTGGGGGGGGGGCCCTGAGCTTTTGAGTTTAACTGAGGCCTCTTACCATCCCATCATGCAGCCCATAAAAATAACCCAGATGACATCCCAAAATGTGGTCTCTTGGCCTTTTCCAGACTTTTCTGTTCCTACCCACAGGAGCTAGCTGAGGCCCCTTTGGTGCTCTTTGTGACACCTTGCCTTGGAAAGGATGGACAGGGGGAGCCAGGAGCACAGGCTGCCAGAGAGGACAGTACAGGACCAAGAAACAAACATGTTTACAATTAAACAGAACCCTCAGTCAGGGGCCAACTTCTGGGGACTTCCGCCCTCTCCTCCCCAAATGCAGGCAGCCTATTCCCTCCATCAAAAGGATCCTGGCTGGGTGTGGTGTCTTAGAGCTCTCTCTAGATGTGAAAGGTCCAGGACATAAATCCCAGCAGTTCCTTTAGGGCTAGGAGAAAAGATTACAGGACCAGGTGCCTCCCTTGTACCCCTGAACTCCATAGATTAGGACTCACAATCTGGCTCTCAAGGGCCCCAGTTTACCTATCTGTAAAGTGGATAACAGGAACTCATGTTTCAAATATTTGTTTCGGGTATTACTTAATTTTTTGGCAAATAATTTAGAACAGTACTTCAAGACTGACACATTACTCCTGCTCACCCACCCTATGAATTTCAGATACTATCCCATGAGCCAGTTTCTTTTATTATTTATTTATTGAGACAGAGTGTCACTATGTCACCCTTGGTAGAGTGCCGTGGCATTACAGCTCACAGCAACCTCAAACTCTTGAGTTTAAGTGATTTTCTTGCCTCAGCCTCTCAAGCAGCTGGGACTATAGGCACTCACTACAACACCCGGCTATTTTTGGTTGCAGGTGTCATATTTTTGTTGTTCAGCAGGTCTGGGCAGGGCTAGAACCCACCAGTCTCCTTGTATGTGGCTGGCGCCCTACTCACTGAGCTACAGGCACTGAGCCTGAGCCAATTTCTTGAAATAAATCTAATAACAATAACAAATACATGCACATGTATACATATATATATCTTTTATTGCCCCTATATCTTTGGAGTATCTGTTTACTGATTTAGTAAACACGCTGTGTGTTTGATACTGTTATTTATCGACCAAAGAAGGAGTGAAACAGAGGAGAGCACTCAGGTCAGAACCCTGTGCTGGGGATAGGCAGGAGTCATCAGCAAACAGTCGGCCAGGCCTTGCTCCCTGCAGCACATTGAGCTGGACTCCCCTCTCCTTGAGTTAGAACTGCCCTCAGTCGCTATCACCTTGAACTGTTAGTTTGATGTCTGAATCGCTTTCCCTCGGGCTACACAATGGCCTGCGGTCTGGCTGGCTGGGGGGTAGGGGGGCGGTCCAGGTGAGATCTATAACCCCCAGTCTCTGGCGTGTGGGCTTGACCCCTGGTTAGGGACCTCTCCAGCTTAATGACCGTCCCCTTCAGGCTCAGCTTTGGGCTCCTGAGGATCCCATCCCAAGCGTGGATTGTTGAAACTGAAGAGGAGCAGGTAAACCTGGAATCCACCGGGACACCTGAAGCTGTGGCCCTTCATCTGAAGGGGTTGCACAAACCTGGTGCGATCCATCAGTTGCAGACTCAGGCCTTTTTTTTGCCGCGGAACAGCGGCGGGAAAGAAGGTCAGAGGTCCTTGAAAGAAAATCCCCTCACAAGTTCCCAGGTGAGGTGAGGGCAGAGCACAGCTCAGGAGGCCTCCGTGGGCTTCCTGAGGCCATTGAGTCGCAGACAGTCTCCTCGCTGCAGGCGGTCTCGGTCTTGGCCCCGGTTCCCGGCCCTCCGGTCCCCCGCACTACTCCACCTGGGGGCGGCTCCGTGCAGGCGGGAGCCGGGGCTCCTGTCCGCCGCCCCTCGAAGCTCCCCCAGCCTCTCCGGCCTCCTCTCCTCTTCCTCCGCCTCCCTGGGGCGGGGGGGGGGTCTCAAAACTCCTTGGTCCAGTGTGGCAGCCCTGGCTCTGTGCCGCTCCCTCCCACCAAGGCTGTATCCAGCCCCTGGGTCTGCTCCTTCCCTGTGACCTGAGTCGGGACTCAAAAAAGACATTTCCAGGGAATGAGGAATCAGCAGGTCAGACCAGCTTCTAGGAGCCGGAGTCAGGGGCCGGCGGTCCCTGGAGGCCTCCTCAGGCCTTAGGGTGGTGTGGGACCGGAGTCAGCAGGTGGATTTCGAGGGCAGAGAACCCGGGATCCAACCACCATCTGGTGGCCTTCAGCGGCCGGTTGGTCTTTGGGGCCGCGCCTAAGGGGGGCCGTATAGTGGTGAGAAACAGGATTCCACAGTCTCATGGCTTTGATTTCACCTAGGTAGGCACGATACTAACTTTGTAGGATGCCCGGCTAGCTCAGTCGGTAAAGCGTCTTAATCTGAGGGTCTTGGGTTCGAGCCCCTGCTAGGCGCGGCTTTTACAGTACCTCACACGCCAGTCTCCATGGAGTCCTGTTGGGCAGGCCTTGACACAGGACTAACTATACTTGGTCTTAGCCAAAGGCCGAAAAGCGATGACACAGGACTAACTAACCCTAACCTTTGTTCAATAGTTTGGGAGTCCTAGTGTTTGTTCTGTTCCCCTTCCCTCCCTCCCGTTAGAGACCTCTAGCTTGGTCAGGTGGGTGCCAGATCTTTCCGGAGGACAACAACGCATCCGGAGGAAGCAAGTGTTTGGGACCCCAGGTTCCGGACCTCCAAGTTGCCCAGTCTCCATCTACTGCAGCATTCACACCGCGCTGGCGACGGAAGCCTAGCAGTCGGAAAATGGGATGTTCAACAGTACTGACGGTTAACTTACCACCAATCCTGGAACTCTAAGTTCTTTACATATCTTAACTTGTTTAATCTCTACAACTGCTATACCTTTATTATTGCTTTTTCAGATAGAATTGAGGAGCCGGGGCTCAGCACCTGTAGCTCAAGTGGCTAAGGTGCCAGCCACATACACAAGAGCTGGTGGGTTCGAATCCAGCCGGGCCTGCCAAACAACGACAACTATAACCAAAAAATAGATGGGCACTGTAGTGGGCACCTGTACTCGCAGCTACTTGGGAGGCTGAGGCAAGAGAATCGCTTAAGCACAGGAGTTGGAGGTTGCTGTGAGCTGTGAAGCCCCAACACTCTACCCAGGCCAACAGCTTGAGGCTCCCTCTCAAAAAAAAAAAAAAAAAGAATTGAGGAGCCAGGATGAGAACCTAGTCAGTCTGGTCACAGAATATGTTCTCCTAGCCCAAGGAGGTTACGGAAGGGAAGGGGTGCTCTGAGTTGGTGCCCAAATTCCTGGACAATGAACTTTAGATTTATAATGAAAAGTGTATTTAAACAGCTCTGGGGCATGTGCTTTAATTAGGTGGCAGGAAACTTGGTCAAAACCCAGACCTTCAGAGACAGGTCAAGCTACGAAGTCATGGCTCAGCACCTGTGGCTCAAGTGGCTAAGGCACCAGCCACATACACCTAAGGTGGTGGGTTCAAATCCAGCCCGGGCTTGCCAAACAACAATGATGGCTGCAACCAAAAAAAAAAAAATAGCTGGGTGCTGTGGCGGGCGCCTGTGGTCCCAGCTACTTGGGAGGCTGGGGCAGGAGACTCGCTTGAGCCCAGGAGTTGGAGGTTGCTGTGAGCTGTGATGCCATGGCACTCTGCCCAGGGGGATAGCTTGAGACTCTGTCTCAAAAAAAAAAAAAGTTTGAGGACCCCTGCCTTAGGCTATACCTGAGCCCTATCAGACCAAGTAGAATCAGTGCTTGATTAGTGATGTCTGCTATGCATGCAGAATAAGTATATACAGTATGCCTAGACTGAGACAACAAGTGCTGATACAGGAATGATGCAGATTTTATTTCTCATACTAATGGTTGTATTGGGGTGGTAGCTCAAATCGATGTGTTGATTAGTAAACTTGCTACACCCAAACGGGAAAAAGAAATGGAATATTTACTGTATACTTAGTAATTCTAAAGTAGAACAACAAAAGCAGGTGTCTCCTTAACCTAGGCCAGCAATTCTCAAAATTCAATGTGATAAGAATTCTCTTGAGGGCGGTGCCTGTGGCTCAAAGGAGTAAGGCACCGGCCCCATATGCCAGAGGTGGCAGGTTCAAACCCAGCCCCAGCCAAAAACTGAAAAAAAAAAAATTCTCTTGAGTGTCTGGGAAAATGCCTGGGATCACTTCTTCAGGGATTCTGATACTGTGGGTCAGGCTAGATCCAGGGTTTGCATTTTAAGGAGAACCTGAAGTGATTCTCTCTTTGGACCATCTTAACCAGTGGCTTAAGGGATACAGGTAGGTGACGGATACTGGGACCCTAAATGACATCCCTAATGGATAATAATTATAACAACTATTTATTGAAAGGGAAGAAGGAGAAATACTAAGTTAGTAACCATAAACTTGAGGCTCAGAGAAGAACAGTGAATTTCCCAAGGCCACACAGCTGGGAAATGGTCCCTCTGGGTTGGAAATGTAAGGCTGTCTGGCTCCTAGAGGAGCATTCTACTCTGCACTTAGGGGGTTGATGTTCAGATACTGTGGTATCCTTTTGTTTTCCACTCCAAGGGCATCTTCCAAAGCATATCTTTCATTCTCTCAGGACTGCTGAACCTGCCCCCACCCTGGTCTTAATACCCCAAATCCGTCCCCCATAAGGGTTCCAGGAATTTATCATAAAGCCCATCTGACCCTGTCCCTCTCCTGCTCAGAAAACTTCTATAGTTCTCGAATGCTCTCCTTATGAGAATACTTTGCTCTCCAGATGCTTTGCTCCAGAGTACAGTATATCTGCACTCCATGCCCCAACTGTTGTGAAAAATGACTCTTTGTTCTTCAAATGTGCCTCAGAATTCAAATGTCGGGCCTCAGCACACACTCCTCCTTTGACTACAATATTCTTCTCTCTGCTCTCCATTAACCCTGTCCCTTGGGTTTCAACAAAGAAGTCAGCTACTAGGAAGCCTCTGTCTGACCCTCTGGGAGGCTGGTGCTTTCTCCGCACTCCTATAAAACCCTAATCTGCCTCAAATATGGCACATATCAGCCTGTATTGTGAATGCCTGTGTCTCCCTCACCAGACTGGGAAGTTCTTGTGAACAGTGACTAGTTGTGACCCAGATGCAGGTCCCTCAGAGTCCTGTTGAGGGCTAGACACACATCTTATTAGAAGATGAGCCAATAAGGTGGGTTTAGGAGAAAAGGGAGCAGGGACTGAGGCTGGCCCAGCCCTGGAGGGGTTTGGGTGTAAGGGGCTGGGCCAGGCCACACCTTGTCTATGTAACTCTGGCCCAACTCCTTCACTTCCTGAAAGTGGAGCTGAGCTTGGGCCTGGCTCTTCTTGCCCATCCGCTTCCGACAGCGCTTCCGGTAGAGACAGAAACAGCAGCTGCAGACGAGGAGGACTGAGACCAACACAATGGTGGCCAGGGCCCAGGGGGGCACTGCAAGGGGGTGGAGACAACACACATTGAGGCTGTGGGAAGCAGGCTGGCTGACTGAGTATTCAGTACACGCGGAAGCCAAAATCCCAGCGTCATTTTCCCTCCTGCCATTTCCATTCCATTTTTTCCCCATGTTTTCCTTTCTCCATGTTTCCTTCACGGCTAACGCCATGAAGATTTGCTTCTTAGTTTCACCTTCCTTTCCACCCCTACTCTAATTCCTGCTCACCCTCTGATGCTTTTAGAAGAAGCCCAGCTCCTCCCCGGGGGTCAATTATCTGTGAAAGAAGGGTGAGGTAGACCTTCCAATTCTGAGATCCCTTTCATGCCACACCCCTTGATCGGTTCTGGTTTTTCTTGCAAACCTGTTAGCTCCTTTCCCCCATTTCCTTCACATTCCAGATCAGGATGCTGGCCCTAGAATGCAAGCCGGATTTTCCAACTCGCTAGCCCGAGTACGCCCGTCTGGTTCCCGCCCCTGAAAATCCAGGCCCGGCTTTCCCTTCGCTCAGCGCCAGGGTCCAGCTCACCTGAGCTGTGGCTGATGCGGCTGGAGTCCGGCGGCGTGTCGGACGCTGGAAGCCCCGGGGTTGGAGGCTCCGGGAACATGGCAGCGAGGTCCGGCAGTTCTTTCTGTGGAGGAACTCAAACGCCCCAGTCTCCCAACTCCCCCCAAGACATCCATTGACTCCTCCGCACAGCAGAGAACTTCAACACCCATCGTTCCGCGCGCGGCCGCCAGGCGCGGACCCAGCTGACACCGTGAAACTTGCTGGGAGCCATAGCTTCAGCCTCCCCGCCACTGGGACGGGCATTTTCGGGGGGAGAGGGTCCAGGACCTGGGTCGCTCCCAAAGGGACGCCCCCTCGCTCCAAAGTAACCCCAGGCACCCCGCTGACTTCTGCCCTATCCTCTCCGCTCCCCGGGACCTGGCCCGTAAGTGGGCGAAGGTGGGCGTGGGAACCAGCGAACTGCGTTGCCCAGAGCAACTGCCTGGCTGTACTTAGGCAGGGTGGGAGCAAAGCTAGTTGCCTGGGAAACGGCCTGTTGCCATGACAACTGGCGGGGCTGACGCACAGGCGCCGAGCCCCGGCGGGGGCAGGCTCTCGCCCCGCGCTGTAGGTGCCTGGGACCTCCTGGCTCGGATCCTGGGGTCCCGCGAGGGTGGAAAGGGGGCAGCCTAGGGTCTGTGCGGCCACAGCCAGCTCCTCCCCCCGCATTCAATCCCTGGAGCTGAGCCGCAGTTTCCCTCTTCCCTTTCCCCATTCTTGCTGTGGTGTGGGTGGGGGCGATTCTGCCGGGCCCCTCATATCCTCCCAGGCCTGCTGATCTCTGCCACGCATCCCGCACTCTGTCTTCACACATATTCCCTTGGTCCGCCTCTGTCTCTCGACCCCAAATAGGTGTCTTCCCTAGCTGTCTCCCCGGGGAGACAGTGTCTGTGCCGATCTTGCCTGTCTCCTGGCCTCTGTCTCCCAGGACCTCTCCTCCTCCCCCTCCACCCGCTCCCCACCCTCCGGCTCTTTGTTCTCCCCACACCTACTTCGCGTCTCTCCCAGTCTCCTGGTTTTAGGCTGCAGCCCTTCCAATATTTCCGCTGGTCCCTCCCAGCGTCACCCCCACCGCCGCCCTCTGTCCTTCTAGTGATGGACATGAGGATGGGGCTTAGGGAGGAGATCCCAGCAGCTCCTACCTGCACGGCAACGGATCAGGACCTCCCAGAGACAGCTAGGCGCCGGCCCCGCCCGCACGTGGGAGGTGGCGCTGTCCCGGGTACTAATCGTGTAGCTCCGCTGGGCGGGAGTGCGGCTGAGCGGAGCCAAGTCCGAGGGTGTTGGGTAAGTGTGTGTGTGTGTCCGTGTTTGGTCCAGGAGTAGACGGAAGGCCCCGCCCTACTCCTTGGTCCGCCCCCACCGGAGAACCCCGGTGACGTCCACTAATGTTTATCCTGATGCCTCAGAATCTTCTGCCTCCTGGTCCAGCCATCAGCCATCCACACTGCTCCCTTTGTCCCTTTGCCTCAACACACACACAGTATAGCCCAAAGAACTGGGTGGCAAGATGCCTAGCCCTAGGACCCAAGCGACCCATCTGGAGATACGAGTGTTCAGATATCCATCATAACAGCCCCCAGACATCACCCTCCAATTCCCCCTAACACGAAGGCCCCATGAAATGCATCCCTGGCTGTCCAGATCCTGGATACAAACATCTGGAGCCAGCCTTCCTCTGGGAGACATAACCATCCAAACCTACATTTTTTCAGGTGCACACCCACACCACAGCAAGATGAGGAAAGGGAAGAGGGAAACTGTGGCTCAGCTCCAGGCATTGAATGCTGGGGGAGGAGCTGGCTGTGGCCTTTTTACCCTTGTGGGATCCCTCTAATTCCTGTCCTGAGATGTTTGTTTCTGTATCTAGATATCAGAAACTCATCCCCACCCCCATATCATTTCTAGACCCATCAACCCACTAGAGCAACCATCTCTGGGGAGAACAGTGATTTAATAAATTATGGGATAGAAGGGAAAATACATACAGATGTGAGGTTCAGGGAGACTTCAGGCAAGGGAGCTCCCTCCAACCCCAGGCCTTAGAAGACTGATTTGTTTTCTGATGTGAAAGTGGGGCAGGATCCTGCCTGCTCTTGCTCCTTGGGTGGCCAGAATTCCAGACCCTAACTCCTTCCTTCCTTGGAATCCAAGTTCCAGCCTCATTCTCCCTATACCCCTCCCTCTCCCTCCCCCCCCCTTCGTTCTCCCTCAAAGAACTAAGAAATCTAAGCTACCACCCTTCTGCTTCCATAAGAAGTCAGAAATCTGGGTCCTCACTCCCCTGGGGTTTAGGTTCTCAGTCCCTCTTCCAACAGGGGTCAGGAGTCTGGACCCCTAACCCTCTACTCCTTCAGGAATCTGGGCTCAAGTGACGATGCAGACCCTGAGTGTAGCCAGGCTCCCTGCTCAGAGTTCTCTTGTAGCTCAGGCCTCCATCTCCTGGGCCTGGATGGCAGCCACATTCTCATAGATGTGATCTGCCACATTCTCGTAGATGTGATCTGCCACACCGTCATACTCAGCCTCGCTCTCAGCCGGGGCTGACTGCTGGAGAGCCCACAGGATGCACTGGTGCAGGAATACATACTGGGCCTGGGGAGGAGGTGTAAGGAATGAGGGGTGCCCTCCCCCTGCCTGGGCTGCTTTGAGTCCCAGGGTCCCATATCCTTTTCTCCCACTTCTACCCTGGGTCCCTCAGGGGCTCCATCACCTCCGTCTGCACCATCAGTGGCCGGCTTTCTCTCATCTTCCTCACAAAGGTGAAGGGCCCCACGAGGCCCTCGCACTCCAGCTGCCGGAGCAGGACATCCAGGGCGATGAGGGTGCCAGTGCGGCCCACACCAGCACTGGCAGGACACGGAAAAGGGTCAGACCATGGGGGTAGGGAGAGTCTGGAAGCCTTGGCTGACTGGAGGGGTATCCTTTGGAGTAAGGACCATAACTATGCCTTGAGCTCTTTCAGTCCACCAGAACTTGTTCTAAGTGAAAATGATGTGCCTTTTTCACTCCTCCCAAGACTAAGAAGTAGACTCTATTAGCATGTCCATTTTACAGATGGGGAAATGGAGGAAAGTAAATCTCACATCCTAGGTTACTCAGTTGATAAGTGACAGAGTCAGGGTTCAAAAATAGAAGATGAACTCCTGAGGTAATCATTTTTTAATTTCTTTAAACATAAAACTAACCGGCTCGGCGCCTGTGGCTCAATCGGCTAGGGCACCAGCCACGTACACCTAAGGTGGCTGGTTTGAATCCCCAGCCTGGGCCCGCCAAACAACAATGATGGCTGCAACCAAAAAATGGCCGGGTGTTGTGGCAGGCGCCTGTGGTCCCAGCTACTTGGGAGGCAGAGGCAGGAGACTTGCTTGAGCCCAGGAGTTGGAGGTTGCTGTGAGCTGTGATGCCATGGC
>CAUYQV010182104.1:0-10293 GCA_963574575.1 Galagoides demidoff
GTTGTGGCGGGCGCCTGTGGTCCCAGCTACTTGGGAGGCTGAGGCAGGAGACTCGCTTGAGCCCAGGAGTTGGAGGTTGCTATGAGCTGTGATGCCATGGCACTCTACCCAGGGGGAAAGCTTGAGGCTCCGTCTCAAAAAAAAAAAAAAAAAGATTCGCATTTTTGAAACCAAGCCTTCCAGCTGCAATGTAGAAGATTGGAGAAAAGCATCAGCGGTGGTAGGAAGGGAAGCTAGGAGTCTGTCGCAGCGTCCAGCCAGCAGTGATGCTAACTCCAGACCAGATGCGCTGATAGAACTGGGTACATTGCAGGGCTATGTAGGAGGCAGACCTTCTGGACTTGGTGATTAATCAGACTACCCCATTCTGACACCCTCTTAATGAAAAATGTCTCTATTTTTCCTTTTCCACTGCAAACATGTGAGGACATATTAGATCTGGTTGGGAAATAACTTTTTAAGAAAAAAATCCGCAAATATATCCATTTATAAGGTATTGACCACCTCGTTTGTGTATGCCTGAGATGAATATTTTTCATCGAAGATGATGGTGGTTTATCTTATTCAATACGGTTGTGCTGATTAGGAATTGGGACCTACTCATCTCACACATGCTGGAAATTTAAGCTGTGGGAGTTGGAAATTAATGTAGTTTTTAAATAACCCATTGCACTTGTGGAGTTGCAATTAGACAATGGATTTGTATCGGAAGATATGCATTTGGACAGGAAAGAGGCCCTCTGTGAGGCAATCCCAAATGCTAACAAATAAATGCGGTTGTCCTTTTCCATGCCAAGGATGATTTGCAGTAAGAGTAGTACATGGTTCTCTTTGATTTATGGTATCCTGCTAGCCGTGGAATTACTTAGCAAAATCAGTTTGGCTTGATGTAAGATTTTTTCCTTGCTTAGAGAAAATTTGAGCCTGAAGAAAAGAGGACATTAATTTAGGAATAGTGGAGTTATCATTGAGTTATCAAAATAAATCTGAGGACATAAATCAATTCTACTGCATGGAGAATGCTAAATCAATAAGTCCAGAAAGACTTTATTGATTCTACAGCCATCACTCAAGCCTTCTTCATTAGATTCCTCAGCCATATGTTTAATTGAAATGATAATGTAGATAACGTGGGGCAAATCCACACACCCTGACTTTGATATGAGGTTGTTCAAGGTAATGAAAATAATTTGGCCAGGTTTGGCTCTCTCCTTCAGAATCAGAAGGGCACACGTGGCAAGACTTTACATCACCCTCCTGTTTCCTGGAACTTCTGCTCTGGGCAGATGCTGGCTAGACAGTTTTAAGTCATGCCTTTTAATTTCAGTTTAAAAATCTGTGTGAACAAACTGATTATAATGTTAGGGGAACATTTAAAAGTTACTCAGAGTTAACATCACCCTAACATATTGGCATCTATTACACTGAATGGTCCTTCCTTCCTTCCTTTTTCTTTTTTTCTTTTTTTGTTTGGGACACGGTCTCACTCTGTTGCCAGGGTTAGAGTACAATGGTGTCATCATAGCTCACTGCAAACTCAAGTTCCCCAAACAATCTGCCTGTGTTAGCCTCCCAAGTAGCTGGGATCATGCCTCACTGATTTTTTTTTTTTTTTGAGACATTGCCTCAAGCTATCCCCCTGGGTAGAGTGCTGTGGCATCACAGCTCACAGCAACCTCCAACTCCTGGGCTCAAGCAAGTCTCCTGCCTCAGCCTCCCAAGTAGCTGGGACCACAGGCTTCTGCCACAATGCCTGGCTATTTTTTGGTTGCAGCCATTGTGTTGTTTGGCAGGCCCAGGCTGGATTCAAACTTGCCACCTTAGGTGTATGTGGCTGGCGCCTTGAGCCACAGGCGCCGAGCCGCCTCACTGATTTTTAACGTTTTTATAGGGATAGGTTCTTCCTATGTTGCTCAGGCTGGTCTTGAACTCCTCCTGCCTTGCACTCCCAAAGTGCTGGGATTACAAGTGTGAGCCACCATGCCTGGCCTTGTAATATCTATTTTACACCTCATCTCTTTCACTGCAAAGATTGTGAGCAATTGAGGGTAAGTAAACTTCTATTTTCTGCTTATTTTAAAACTTACCTAAAGATGTTTCCTCTCGTTCCATGTTTTTTTAAAGCTAAATTGGACATTTACTGTGTGCTAGTTGCTTTACGTATATAAATCATATATGTAGTCTGAAGATAACCTTTCAATGTAAGTAAAATGATTATCCCCATGTTACTAGTGAGGACACTGAGGCTCAGGGACAGTAAGCAACTTGCTCAAGGTCATACAGCTGGTAAGTAGGGAAGTAAGATTTTAGAACTGGTCTGTTTTTTTTTTTTGAGACAGTCTCAAGCTGTTGCCCTGGGTAGAGTGCTGCGGTGTCATAGCTCACAGCAAGCTCCAACTCTTGGGCTCCAGTGATACTTTTGCCTCAGTTTTTCTATTTTCAGTAGAGATGGGTATCTTGCTTTTGCTCAGGCTGGTTTCAAACTTGTGAATTCAAGCAATCCACTTGCCTCAGCCTCCTGGAGTGCTAGGATTACAGGTATGAGCCATCATGTCTGGCCATTTTTTATTTTTATTTTTAGAGACAGGATCCTGCCTTCCATGGAGAGAACTGAAACCTACACAGAGGACAAAGGTAGTGGCTCTTTGGTGTCATTTTAGGTCTCCTGTGTATGAATGTCTTGTTCATCATAAAGAGACGTGTCGGAATTTTTGTCTTTACATTTAAGTAACAAAGGCAACAAACATTTACATACTTTATTATTTACAAAGCACATCCAAGTTTATTAGTGTCTTTCTTTCTTTTTTTTTCTTTTGTGCAGAGTCTCAAGCTGTCGCCCTGGGTTGTGGTGTCACAGCTCACAGCAACCTCCAACTCTTGGGCTTAAGTGATTCAGGCCTCCCAAGTAGCTGGGACTACAGGCGCCTGCCACAACACCTGGCTATTTGTGTTTGTTGTTGTTATTGTGGTTGTCAGTGTTGATTTCAGCTGGCCCGCGTCCCACCCGCTGAGCTATGGGTACTGCCCTACTAGCTTACTTCATACTTGCAAAGGTTTCTCTGTTTCTAGCACTTCAGGTGCAGCTGCAGAAGTGAGCTATTTATCGCAGCCCTTTCCTGAGACACTAGCTGGCTCTCCAGGACATAGTGGCCTCCAGATGTAGTATTAAAGGATCTTACTTGCGATTTTCTACCCAATCTGCAGTGAATTCAGAGCAGAAAACAAAGCCCCCAAAGGGGTTATTAATGGTTTGAGTGGAAAGAGTAATCCCACTTGCCAAAAGTAAGTACGATACAGTTATCTTCAAATCTAGGTCTTTCCCGAGGGCAGTGGGGGAAAGCCAGAGATCACAAAAGGGAAAAACCAGTTGCCTTGCACATTGTGGAGCAGGTTTCTGACTGTTTTCTAAATTTGTACCTGTTCTAGCTTCTCTTCTGTGGTAAATTAACAAAAACACATTGATACATTGATGTTACGATGAAGGAAAACATCACCCCACCCAATTATTTTGTTTTGTGGTTGTGATCCAATGGTGGCATGGAAGCCTTGCTCTGGAAGATTCTTCATAAAGTACGGTATGAATTAAGACAGAAGCATGTGGCGACTCCTTAGTAATAGTTCACCCTGTTAACAACAATTAGGTGAGGCACTGCAGAGTTTCTGCGGCACGCGGGGCCTTGGCTATTATTCAGTTAGTATGATTGATTTTTTCCAGAGCTATGTGGGACCTCTCAGACCTGAAAAATGGGCATTTGGGACTACAAGAACTGATGATGGTCTCTGATGATCAAGCTAAACCAGGCTGTGATCAAAATTTAACTCAACTTTATGCTGCGTGAGCTCAGATTGTCTACAATAGCATCCTTGGCACGCTAGGGAATGAGAAAATTCAATTTCAAAAGTAAATACAGTTAGAGAACAAAAACAGTTCAGAGGACAGCTTATACATATAACAAAGGCCCAACTAATTAGGGCCAAGAACTCTAACTGAAGGTTGCAGAATTGAAGCCGTAGCTTATGTGGCCAAGATTGCCAAATATATGTCTCCAGCAAGATTTTCTTTTTTTCTCTTTAGTTATTGATTACCTCTGCAAAGGAGAGAATATTGACATGTGCAGAAGACTGTAACGAGTTGAAATAGTTTTAGATAGAGTATTTTCAGCAGGTCTCCGTGTTCAGATTTAAGTGGAACCACTGTGGGTTCTGAAATAGCCTCTATAACCAGTTTCATCACAGACCTAATCATCCAACCATCGTTTTCTGTAATTTGGCCGAAAAGCAGCAAGACAGCAAAAGCTTCAGTCCTTGAAGGGATTTAGCTGCCAGCCAGCTTATGGTTATTAAAGATGCTCTTACGACATCTCCTCCCCTGTCCCTTTGCTCCAACCCCGATGAAATGAATCCAGAGGCTTGAATCAAGTATGGAGGTGGGAGGGGCATGCAAAGGACCAGAACAGATTCCTGGGGGAAAACAGGTTGGTTGGTAAAAACACCATCAAACAAGGCTTCACTGTCCTACAAAAGTTCCAGTCTCGAAGGATTGAGAATTTGAAAACTGAGTCCCTTTTTTTCAGAGGATATGCACCCTCAGGTCATACTACCGTGTAAAGAACCCAGCATAGGTTGGGGGGAGACCTGGCTCCTGGAGCTTCTTATTCACATGGCCTTGGACGAGACCCATAACCTGACCCTGGTTTGAGGCTGTGTTTGCTTTCAGCCCCTTCCACTCACCCCACCCCACCCATGTAAAAACTTTCCATTTTTAAGATTAAGATTCTTTGAAGACTTTGCTCTCATATCAGGTTGTCTTAATTTTTAGGCTTGGGATTTTTAGCAAACATTATGGTATTTAGGAACTATATTGGGGATATTAAGGAAGGCCAAAAGTTTTTGGAATGTAAAAACCCAAATGTAAGGAAGGTCCTATCCTTCACTATCACAAAGAAGCTTGCATTTCCATTGTGTTTATTATAGCACTAAATTAAAAAAACAAAGCAGATGGGTGGTTCCTGTGGCTCAAAGGAGTAGGGTGCTGGCCCCATATGCCAGAGGTGGCACTTTCAAACCCAGCCCTGGCCAAAAAATGCAAAAAACCAAAAAACCAAAAAACCAAAAAAACCCAAATTAAAAAAACCAAAGCAGATGCAAAACTCGGTGTGTACATGTTACCCAAGTGTCTGCCTTCTTCCTTTCCTCTAGTGCAGTGGTTCTCAACCTTCCAAATACCGCAATGTATTTTCATTGTTAAAAAGGTATCATGACCCACGGGTTGAGAACGGCTGCTTTAGCACATTGCTCTTTGCCTGCACCTGTGGCACTGGCATTGCCGCTTTGCCTTCACTGTTACCCTGTGCTCCCTCTGTGTCATGTCTGGGGACTGTCTCCCCCTTATTCACCTGCTTCCGCCTCTGCTGGAAAGGCTTCCTGCATTCCTCCCTCAGGCCAGGGACAAAGCCCAGGTGGGCAAGTGAGTCTGCACTAGAAGTCTGGAAATATCAGAGGGGTAGTTGTGGGTAAGACAGGGGACAAGTGTCATTCAAACATCACTGTTCCTAGCCACTTATCAGCGCACCCCACTGTGGTGGGTGTGTGGTCCCAGGGGGAAGAGAATGACCAAATGGGGGGACACTTAGCAGCTGCCCTTTCTTCCCTGCTCTTTCTGTGGTTAGAGGGAGGGGGATTTCAGGACAGGCAAAGGGAAGGGAGGGAGCTGTAGAAAGCAAGTCGCCTGTTCCCAGGTTGCATGGAGCTGGTCTGTTAACAATAGTCCCCAACTAGATGAAGACCTTTAAAAATGACTTTGGCTCCCAACATTTGGCTAAGACAACTGGGCTGCAATGTGACCAGACCCCGGGGGAAGACAGTCCCTGGGCTGCCTGACTGGTTGGTCCAGCCCCATGTTTTCATCTCAGTTCTCTTATAGGTTTGTCTTTGTGAAAGCTCTTTGGGGGTGTTTAACCTCCTAGTGACAGATGTGGAGACTTAACAACTTCTGGGTCCTTGATTTTCTTGGTGGGATAAAGAGATTCAGCTGCTTCAACTTGTCTTCAGATCATGTTGAAACTCCTTTTTGTCACATCCCCCAGATCCTAATGAAAAGGCAGATTAACCTGATTACTGAGCCCATCAACTCAATGCTCTTTGTTAAATGATCCCCACCACGGACCACAGAGCAGTGCTTTGCGGAGTTAGCTGGCTCTCTATTACAATGACTTCATTTAATATACTTGCCATCAGCATCTTAATCCTCAGACAAGTGTAAGTCTGAGAACCCTGTTAGCCATGATTAGGTAACGTTGATGGTTAACAAAATTTTCTCATGCCCTGGGATTTATTTCCATTAAGAGTCTAAATTGATTAAAAAAAAATTTTGACAAGTACACCTGATCGGCAAGGACTTTATAGATTTTCACAAGGAAGGCCTGTAATAAGTAAACCGATTAAGTGTTAAGCTTGATTTTCTATTTGGGTTTTTTGCTGGGATGCTTTTCCTATATGGTTTCTAATCTTCCAGGCTCCTTACCTGGACTGGGGTCCTGTCAATCAAACTGGTTAGATGTTCTCCACAACTGTGTCATTCTATTAGGGCTACAGACTATTCCTCAGAGGGGTGGTGTAAGGGATGGTTTTTTCTATCTTCCCTCCTGCCCAGTCTCGGGTGGAGCCATGCTGCGTTCTTGGCAGTGCCCAGGGCTCTGGTCAGACTGGTGGATTCTGACCTGACTTCTAGCTCCCCACCCTCACTTGTCCCCTAGTGGAAGCACTGCCCAAACCAATGCCAGCTGTATGGTAAATACTCCATGGATGTTTGAGGAATGATTGAAAGACTCAGGGGCCCAAGGGTCCTAAATTCTTTTATCTTTCTTTTCTTGAAAGCTGTGTTCATCTGGGTCCTTGGAGACGCAGATGTCAAGACAGGATTAAACAAGGAAGGATTTTGGTCAGGTGTAGCGGCTCACACCTGCAATCCTAGCACTTTGGGAAGCCAAGGTGGGACGGTAGATTGAGGCCAGGAGCTCGAGGCTGCAGTGAGCTGTGATTGTGCCCCTATATGCCAGCCTGGTGATGGAGTGAGACATGGTCTTGAAAAAAAGCAAGGACTCTCTTAGCATATGTTCCTGTGTGAGAGAAAATGGGGAGATAGCAAGTCTGGGAGCTGTCAGACTATGATGCAAGACTGACCCCAGTGAAGGAGGGAAGAAGAGAGGAAAGGCTGGGAGCAGCCTAGGCTCCTGCGGAGGTAGACCAAGGTTCGGTCAGGCCACTGGAGAGTGCCAGAGCCAAAGTTGGCCCAGACTCCCACAGACCTGCCTAACATCCCTTCAGGTGACTGTAGTTCCCAGGGTGCAGCGTCTGAGGCCTTGGGGACTGGTATACCCTGGAGTTGGAGGTCTGGGAGGTGAGGCAACTCCCCATGGCTGCCTCAGAGCCAGTGGCTGCCGTGCAGCCAAACATCACTGCAAAAAGAAGCAGGATTGGCTCGGCGCCTGTGGCTCAATCGGCTAAGGCGCCAGCCACGTACACCTAAGGTGGCGGGTTCGAATCCCCAGCCTGGGCCCACCAAACAACAATGTTGGCTGCAACCAAAAAATAGCCGGGCATTGTGGCGGGCACCTGTGGTTCCAGCTACTTGGGAGGCGGAGGCAGGAGACTCACTTGAGCCCAGGAGTTGGAGGTTGCTATGAGCTGTGATGCCATGGCACTCTACCCAGGGGGATAGCTAGAGGCTCCGTCTCAAAAAAAAAAAAAAAAAAAGAAGCAGGATTAAAGGAACATGACTACAGTTACCTCAAAGAATAAGGTGATGCACAGAGCAGCCACCCTCTTCCAGTGAGGAGCATGGATGAGAGCTTGTGTTGACAGGGCTTGGGAGCATAGCTGCCCCAAGCATCAGCAGCAATTTCTCCCCCAAATGCCCTTGCTGACCCAGGGACTGAAGGTATAAATAACCACAGCTGACCAGCGTTATCTTAAACAAAACTATCACACCAAGTGGTTTTACCAGTGAGAGAGTGAGCGGGCGAAACTAGCTCTTAAGGTCCTGAGCAGTTCTGAGGTGTTGTCCAGAAAGGATCTCCCAGTGGGGTGTCCTGGATGGGGGAAAAAGGACAGGGGGCCCTGATAGGGAGGCTGGAAGTTGCAGGTGGAGAGGGCAGTACAGAATTTCTCTCCTACTCAGCCTCTTAATCAAAGATCCCAGGCTCTCCCTAACTCATTCCTCTGCTTCCTTCTCCTCCCCACTCAGGTCACTGGCCTGCTAGGGCCGCTTTCCTCACACACAGAGCTGACTGTACTGCTCTTTCTGCTGCACACTCCTCAGTGGCTGCCTTGGCTTTCAGGACAACGTCTGAACTCCCAGCACAGTGCCTGAGGTCCTCCCTGACTTTCCTCCAACCTCGCAGCCCTCGCCCCACTCCTGGGCTGTCACTTACAGAATAGAACTCACGTCTCTGGAGATTGCTGTGCTCACCGACTAGCCTCTGGGCTCTGCTCCCTGATTACTGCTCTGGCCAAGACAAGACAGCACAGGTGGTGTGAGTTTCTGACATTACTGCAGGTTTGTTGGGGGAAAAGCAGAAAGCTTAGAGCCTGGGTGGCCAGTGTGGCTCTGGCTGTGGGGCTGCTCTTCCTAGCCCCCAGCTGGTGGTCCTTGTCAAGGAAGATTGCCCCGTCTTATCTCATTGCCCAGGAGCACCTGACAGTCTTTGCATACTGAGTCCTGCCTAGGACAGCTGTGTCCAGGAAAAGGCATTCCCCATCTCTGTCTCAAGCAAGTCTGCCTGCTCAGTTTTAATGTCCTGTTCTATGATAACTGGCTTTGGGAAGGACATGTCCTTTAAATAGACCCCACACTGCCACTTAGAGTAATTTGCCTCATACCCTGGTCAATGGTTCAACAACCTTCTACATAGACTGGCAGGAGACCTTGGGTCTACTACAGTCTCAGGATCTCCCGTCCAGTCCCTCTGTGCTCACACTTCAGCCTGGGCCTGTTGAAATGCTGGCTGCTGGGGGGTTTTTGCTCCCAGAAATTCTGATTAAGTAGGTCTTAGGGGCTCCCTGGGGTTCTAATACAGCTTCAGTGTCTAGTGTGGTTTCTCTAAGCTTGTGTGTCTGGCTCTGTGCTTGTATTTAGGATAGGCTGCGCTCAACAGGGCAAGGGCTCAGCTTCCAAAGAGAAATGTAGATGCCAAGGTCAGGTGTGAAGGACACTTGCTCATAGGGGAAAGTGACACTGCGGTGTCATATCCAAATTCAGGGACCTGGAGCGGATCTTGTTATCCGTTTACAGCTACCTCTTGGGTATCATACTTCACGTTTGGAATTTAAAGAATTTAGTTTGCAGAAAAAGGAGATGGAATGACGTGGGGGGAATCAAAGTCATGTCTAAGTTTTAGGGTTTTGCACCAAATTTGATATTCTCTGCACTGAAAAGAGCCCTTCTTCTTGGATTAGGTTGAATTTATTTGGTGCAAACACACATTCTCTAAATAATAATGTAGTTTTTACTTTCAGATATGCTGCAAGAAAGACTGACGATTATCAGGAACAGCAGAGATCTATATTGTAATCTCTGTAATGAAATTAATTAGTAAATTGCTACTGATTTTAAATGAGACACACATTAATAGTTGGTGTAAATATAAAGCGGCTGAAATAAAAATTTACTGTTTTCACATTGGTATTTTACAATGAATTTTTTTAATGAAAGGCAGATTGCTTTATGTCGAACATTTACTTAATTGTATTTGTTGTAGTGGGATTTTATCTGAATTATATGGCATGTGAAAGAAAGGAACTAGGTTTTGACTTGAGAAAAAAGAATAATGGGGAGGTTTTCTACAATAATTTCAATGGCAGTACAGAGAGGACTCATCAATTTTATTCTATATCCATTACACAGGGAATTAAAAAAATTGAATGTAAGTGTACATCATAAATGTAGCAGTGTGCTCTATTGGAGATTAAACCTGTATTTTTCCTCTGTTCTAGCAAGAGAGGGTTGGAGAAAAATCTTGGCGAGAATAAATCTTTTAGTCATTGAAAGTACCTCTCCCTCTCTTGCTCGCATTGAGAGTTCTGGGACTCCTGGAGACATGGAGAAAGGTGATGGGTCCTCCTATTTTCTTTTTTTTTTTTTTTTTTGAGATGGAGCCTCAAGCTATCCCCCTGGGTAGAGTGCCATGGCATCACAGCTCATAGCAACCTCCAACTCCTGGGCTCAAGCGAGTCTCCTGCCTCAGCCTCCCACGTAGCTGGGACCACAGGCACCCGCCACAACGCCCGGCCATT
>CAUYQV010182108.1:0-16874 GCA_963574575.1 Galagoides demidoff
GGCGCCTGTGGTCCCAGCTACCTGGGAGGTGGAGGCAGGAGACTCGCTTGAGCCCAGGAATTGGAAGTTGCTATGAGCTGTGATGCCATGGCACTCTACCCAGGGGGATAGCTTGAGGCTCCGTCTCAAAAAAAAAAAAAAAAACTGCCAGGCTTGGGTGGCACCTATGGCTCAAAGGAGCAGGGCGCTGGCCCCATATGCCAGAGGTGGTGGGTTCAAACCTAGCCCAGCCAAAAACTGCAAAAAACCCCCAAAAAACAGCCAGGCTTTGTGGTGGGCGCCTATATTCCAATCTACTCCAGAGGCTAAGACCAGAGAATCACTTGGACCCCAGAGTTAGTGAGCTATGATGCCATAGCACTCTACCAAGGGTGACAAAGTAAGATTGTCTCATAAAAAAAAAAAAAAAGAGGGTGGGGCCTATGGCTCAAGGAGTAGGGTGCCGGCCCCATATGCCAGAGGTGGTGGGTTCAAACCCAGCCCTGTCCCCCCCATAAAAGAATAGCAAAGTTAACATCCATGTGTTGAGAAGGAGGTTGCTGTACATGTACACTCAGAAGGCTGAGGTGGGAGCACGTGTCCCTAGGAGTTCAAATCCAGCCTGGGCAATACAGTGAGACCCCTGTGAAGTAAAATTTTAAAAACAAGTGAGGCCTTTCACAAGCACATTTTCAGGTCAATTTTTATTAGTGTCTGTAAGAAATTTAGGAGAATGCCATCTGATTAATATTTCCAGTGATCTCAAGAGTTATTAAAGTTCAAATAGAAAACATGATACTATAGTGATATCTTCAGGATAAAGGTGAGGGCAGAGGAAGACTGTTCCACTGCGGATATGTCCACACCATTAGCATCCTCACTTGCAGGGGTCCCTGGTACACCCAACCTAAGTCATGAGAGGTCTGACTTGAGGTTTGTGCCACTGAGCAACAGCTCCTACAATTGTGGAATTGAATTCTGCTGGATACTCAGGCCTTCCTTAGGGGGGTAGATGTCTCTGGGGACAGCCTGAGGTCACTTCCACAGCTCCCCCAGTGGCCTGTGTGCGGCAGTGCAGATGACATCCTCACACAGTGCAAGGATCTCCACGTGGATGTCTTCAATGCTTCTGGAGGCATCAACTATCTGTTCTCACAGGGATTCAGGAGGAAAAGGCAGCGGTTAACGCTTTCCCTTCTGTTCTCAGTGCACATGGGATTTCTCACGGGCCAGGCTCTGGACAGGCAGCCCCAGACTTCCTTGCACAGCAAACATTTCTGGGATCCTTCAGCCCACATCCCTCTCAACCTCCACAGTGGCCCTGACACACAGCTGCCCTGAATCCTTGGCATGGCCCAGAAGCAGGAGAAACTGTGCACCAACCACCCACTTCTCCTTGCGTAGGCCTGATAAGTGTCCACCAGCAGGACAAGAGAGGCAGGAGGGACCTAGGAGCTGATCGCACTCCATAGCAAACTCGTGCTCAGGGACTGTCCCCACTCACAGCAGGGAATCAGGCCCAGCGGGCAGCCCTTGTATCTGTCCTCCCATGACTCCCTAGAGGTATCTAGACAGAATAGGCAGGTCCTACAGCAGAAGCTGCATGGCCAGACCACGCCACCTTTGGGCTAACTCCTGTCCTTTTGTGACAGATATATCTTAACAGCCATGCTGTACTCTCACGTGAACAGCATGAGGATCATTGGTCCACAAGAGCTACGTCTCCACCAGAGGGGAGGTGCAAAGGACCCAGGAGCACTGGCCTTCCTAGGGAGCCGCCTCTGATGTCAGCTGGGCCGGTGGCCTCAGCTCTGGCAGGGCTGGCTGAGGCCCTCCTCAAACCTACGGTGCAGCAAATTCAGGAAAACCTCCCAGGGTGCAGAAGCACCACAAAGGAAACATATGCTTGTGAGAGTGACTTCCTACACAACTGTCACCCCTTGCAGGTGTCACCTCCCAGCCACCATCCAAGATGGCTCTAGGCACTAGCTTACAGCCAAAGCGACCATGGCTTTCATGGAAAAGGATGCCATTATTTTGTATAACCAGCACTGTCTGCAGACAGAACCCACTGGGGCTGGGGTGAGATCCCCAGCCCTGCTCTGGAGGAGGAGCTCACAGGACTAAGCTCTGTACAGGCAGCCATCCTCTGGACAGTGCAGACCAGGACCACCTTTGCTGGTATGTGGGAAAAGGATGCAGTGGACACAAATGGCAAGTCAGGAGAGAAGGCAGCCAGCTTAGTAGTCAGGTAACCTGGGAGTAGTTGAGGCTAAGCCCTGGACTGCACTGGACTTGAAGGAAGCCAGACTGGGGGGAACAGGGGGACCCAGGTGCACAAACTGTCCTGGGCACAGAGAGGGCTGGCCAAAACCAGTGATGGGAGCTGCAGGGTCAAGCTAGGGCTCATTATCCGCAGAAGGGCTGCACATGCAGAACTGCTCAAGCCCCTCACCCACCAGACAGCACCAGAGTCTACAGAAGCCACCAGAGCGTAAGAATATGCCGGAAGTGAGAAACCGAGGACCCACTATGGGAAAACCAGTCAGGAAAGGCAGCAGCACTGCTGGAGAGACCACTACGGTTAGTGCAAGCTGGACCCTGCTCACTGGCTCCTGGGCTGTAGCTCCTCACCTTCCAGTTCAGCGTTGCGTCCGCCATGAGCTGATGGAAACACTGAAGGGCCCGCTCCTGGAAGGGCCTGTCCTCATAGCGCTCCTGGCCAAACTCACCCCGCATAGCAGCATCTGCCAGCTGCAGCTGCAGGAACAGGACCAGGTCAGGTTTGGGAAGGCCCACATCCGGCTGCTTGCACCAATCCAATGAAAAGTTCTGCAAAGAAAATGCCCAGCAGAGAGCAGAAGCTCAGTGGGGTCCAGTTTTTGTTTCAAGTCATGAAAATGACCTGGGGGAGACACTAGGTGAGGTATCAAGAAATGAGAATGCCAGGTGGCGCCTATAGCTCAAGTGGCTAAGGAACCAGGCACATACACCAGAGTTGGAGGGTTTGAATCCAGCCCCGGCCTGCCAAACAATGACAACTACAACCAAAACAGACAGACATTGTGGCGAACGCCTGTGCTCCCATCTACTTGGGATGCTGAGGCAAGAGAATCACTTTAGTTCAGGAGTTTGAGGTTGCTGAGCTGTGATGCTGCAGCACTCCACCCAGGACTATAGCTTGAGGCTCTGTCTCAAAAAAAGAAAAGAAAAGAAAAATAAATGAGAGGGCGGTACCTATTTCTTAGTGGGTAGGGCGCCTGCCCCATATACTCAGGGTGGAGGGTTCAAACCCGGGCTTTGTGGCGAGTACCTGTGGCTCCAGCTACTCAGAAGGCTGAGGCAAGAGAACTGCCTAAGCCCAGGAGGTGGAGGTTGCTGTGAGCTGTTTGATGCCACGGCACTCTACTGAGGGCAATAAAGTGAGACTCTGCTTCTTTTTTTTTTTTTTTTTGAGACAGAGCCTCAAGCTGTCCCCCGGGTAGAGTACTGTGGCATCACAGCTCACAGCAACCTCCAACTCCTGGGCTCAAGCAAGTCTCTTGCCTTAGCCTCCCACGTAGTTGGGACTACCGGTGCCCGCCACAATGCCTGGCTATTTTTTGATTGCAGTCGTCATTGTTGTTTTGGTGGGCCCAGGCTGGATTTGAACCTGCCACCTTAGGTGTATGTGGCTGGTGCCTTAGCCACTTGAGCCACAGGCGCTGAGCTGAGACTCTGTTTCTTAAAAAAAAATGAAAATTCCAGCTCAGTGCCTGTAGCACAGTGGTTATGGCATCAGCCACATACACATACACATAGGCTGTCAGGTTCAAACCCAGCCTAGGCCAGCTAAGCAACAATGACAACTGCAACAGAAAAATTGGGCATTGTGGCGGGCACCTGTAGTCCCAGCTAATTGGGAGGCTGAGGCAAGGGAATCTCTAAGCCCAAGAGTTAGAGGTTACTGTGAGCTGTGACACAACAGCACTTTACCGAGGGTAACACAGTAAGACTCTGTCTCAAAAAAATAAAAATGAGAATTCCTACACGGTAGTGGTTTTTTATTTTTTAAATCTGAAATGTACTGCTTTCCCCCTTCTTGGGTTTTTCTTTTGCTAACACACACATCAGCAGACAGGAGCAGAGAGAACAGGGCAGGGTCCCACAAGCTGGTCACCCACAGCCCAGGACCTGCAGTGCATCTCCTGATGTAGCCCCAGACCCTCTGGCCAGAGCTGAGCAATTGGCAGAGACTCCCACAGTCTACCTACTAAGGAACCCTGAGTTGGAGAGCAGAGCAGAAACCTTCACCATGTCCTTTTACTCATACCCACCAGGTTTCAGCCCCCTTCAGAAGAGCAGGAAAGAGACTGGCAACCCTGGAACCCACTGTGTGTAACCCCCAACCCTGCGCCGACGAGGCAGCCCCACCAGACAGGGCTGTGTCAATCTCAGGGGACCTGCCCACTTATCCACCAGCCCTCCAAACGGCATCCCCATTTCTGGGGGAAAGGTACAGCCAGAAAGGCTGTGACTCAAGGCCACATGACACAGGACACACTAAGAGCTCAAGAAGTGAGCTTCCCCCAGGACTGCGCCAGAGAGGTGCAAGGACGCAAAGGACAAGTCTGCCAACCAACTTGCTTCGTCAACCAAGTCTTGTCCTTGTTATACAAATTTAATACTTCACAAGGTAAGGACTCCAGCTTACACATAAAGAAATGACAACATTGAAGACTATCTATGGTGAACATATCTTCCTCTGTATGCCTGTAAATCTACCATTCTCTTCCCCAATAAACTTTGTTTCATGCTTGCCTTAAAAAAAATAAAACAAGGTTAAAACAGGAGACTTGTTTGAGCCCAGGAGTTGGAGGTTGCTATGACCTGTGATGCCATGGCACTCTACCCAGGGGGATAGCTTGAGCCTCTGTCTCAAAAATAAAATAAATAAATAAATAAAACAAAAGGTGATCATTTGGAGTCAGTCACCATCAAGAGCTTTTATCATGAGAAAGACAAGACATCACAGGTCTTTTAATGGGAGATGACAAATAGCTCTTACAAACATATATTTTAAAAAATGTAATATAAGGCTGAGTGTGGTAGCTCACTGCAGTAATCCTAGCACTCTGGGAGGCCAAGGCAGGTGGATCCCTTGAGCTCAGGATTTCAAGACCAGCCTATACAAGAGCAAGATCCCATTTCTACTAAAAATAGAAAAACTAGCCAGGCATTGTGGTAGGAGTCTATAAGCTAACACCACTGACACCAATGCACTGTAACCTGGGTGACAGAGTGAGACTCTTATCTCTAAAAAGAAAAAAAAAAGTTTGAATATATGGACCTTAATGAAATTCTTTTTTTTTTTGGAGACAGAGCCTCAAGCTATCGCCCTGGGTAGAGTGCCGTAGCATCACAGCTCACAGCAACCTTCAACTCCTGGGCTCGAGTGATTCTCCTGCCTCTGCCTCCCAAGTAGCTGGGACTACAGGCACCTGCCAGGATGCCCAGTTATTTATTTATTTATTTTTTTGTTGCAGCCATCATTGTTGTTTAGCGGGTCTGGGCTAGATTTAAACCCACCAGCTCAGGTGTATGTGGCTGGCACCTTAGCCACTTAAGCCACAGGTGCCAAGCCTAAATTCTTTTTTAATTATAATAAATATATGTATGGAGCCAGGCGAGGTGGCTCATGCCTATAATCCTAGTACTCTGGGAGAGGAGGTGGTAGACTGCCTGAGCTCACAGATTTGAGACCAGCCTGAGCTAGAGGAAGACCTCTTCTCTAAAAATAACCATGCGTTGTAACAGGCACCTGTATTCTCAGCTACTTAGGAGGCTAAGGCAAGAGAATCACTTGAACCCAAGAGTGTGAGGTTGCTGTGAGCTGTGATGCCAAGGCACTCTACCAAGGGTGACAGAGTGAGACTATGTCTCCAAAAAAAAAAAAATTCAATGGGGTGGCTCAAAGGAGTAGGGCACTGGCCCCACATACCGGAGGTGGCAGGTTCAAACCTGGCCCTGGCCAAAAACTGCAAAAAAAAAAAATTTATGTATGAGCCAGGTAGGGTTGGTCATCCCTCTCATCCCAGCACTCTGGGAGGCTGAGCAGATGGATTGCCTGAGCTCAGGAGTTGAGATCAGCCTGAGCAAGAGTGAGACCCTGCCTCAACTAAAAACATAAAAACTAGCCTGGCCTATAGTCCCAGCTACTCGGGAGGCTGAGGCAAGAGGATCACTTAAGCCCAAGAGTTTGAGGTTGCTGAGAGCTACGACACCATGGCACTCTACCTATGGGGACAGAAGACAGACGTCTGTCTCAAAAAAAAAAAAAAAAGAAAAGAAAAATATTAATCTAGCAAAAAGATAAAAGGAATTTAGGAATCATAAAACTCCAAAGAACAAGTCAAATGTGTATCACTCGTGCTGTAAGTGAAACTGCAGAGGGCAGCTCTAGGTCCACACGTTCAGTCCACAGGAAGCCAAGCAACACTCACCTTCTTGGCGCTTGTGAAGGCAACACCAGAAAATGCGTATCTGTCCACGATGAGGGTCACACCCTGGCTCAACTTTTCCTTAATTAATGGCCTGAAAAACAGAATACTCCTGAGCCCTGGCCCTGGCTTCACAGGCCCTGAATATCCTGCTTGAGTTATCCTAATGGTACAACTCAGAACTCCTGTACAGTAACAACTACAGCACACTGACTTGTAACCTTGTTTACCTCCCAAAATGCTCTGCATCTTCTCTTTAGAACAGGGGTCCTCAAACTTTTTTTTTTTTTGGTCCTCAAACTTTTTAAACAGGAGATCGTTCACTGTCCCTCAGACTGCTGGAGGGCTGGACTGCGGGCCTGGGGATGAGTCGGCTGCTAAGCAGGATAGGCAGCAATGGCAAAAACACCCAGCAGGCCAGATAAATGTCCTAGGCGGGCCACAGTTTGAGGACGCCTGCTTTAGGAGCCACAAGGCAGCCCCCAGCAAAGCTCTCCATGGAAAAGACCACCCCACTTAACAGCAACAAATACATCTGAGAAAACCATATGTTCTACAAACACCGGTATGTAAGAGAAGGAAAAGCGTTCTTAGCTGTCTGAACAGCCATACCCCGCTGAAATGATGAACTACCAAGGTGGTGGCTGAGAGGGAACAAGGCCAGCAAGTGATGTACCACACTTGTGCCCCAAGCCTGGGCTGCAGGGAGGTTCTCAACCAAACAACCACAGAGCCAACAGCATCCCACACAAACCAAGACTGGAGATGTGCAAGGATGAGAGGCTGCTGTTTGTAAGAAGTATCACTTAAGGCTCAGTGGTCAGGGCGCCGGCCACATACACCAAGGCTGGCAGGTTTGAACTCAGCCCAGCCCTGCTAAACAACAACAACAAAAAGACAGCCAAGCCTATAGTCCCAGCTACTTGGGAGGCTGAGGCAAGAGAACTACTTAAGCCCAAGAGTTTGAGGTTGCTGTGAGTTGTGACACCATAGCACTCTACTGAGGGTGACCTAGTAACTTTGTCTCAAAAGTAACAAATGAAAAAATACCACTTAAGCCAGAGACAGTCAAGGCACATACATTCTTCCCAGCCAGTCTCACTGGAGACATTCAGATCACACGCACACCCATGTGATGAGAGACAAGTGATCTTTCACAAAGGAGCAAACGAATACCATGGAAACAGAGTTTTTGCTTTTTTTTTTTTGAGTGCCCTCCGTACAGTGCTGTGGCCTCATAGCTTACAGCAACCTCAAACTCTTGGGCTCAAGCAATTCTCTTGCCTCAGCCTCCCAAGCAGCTGGGAATATAGGCATCCACCACAATGCCCAGCTATTTTTAGAGATGAGGTCTCGCTCTGGCTCAGGCTGGTCTCAAACCTGTGAGCTCAAGCAATCCATCCACCTTGGCCTCCCAGAGTGTGTGAAGACAGTTTTTTTCACCAAATTGCTAGAGTAACTGTACGTCCACATGTAAGAAAATCAATCTTGGCTCAGCGCCTGTGGCTCAAGCGGCTAAGGCGCCAGCCACATACACCTAAGGTGGCGGGTTCAAATCCCCACCCCGGGCCTGCCAAACAACAATGATGGCTGCAAATAAAAAATGGCCTGGCGTTGTGGCGGGTGCCTGTAGTCCTAGCTACTTGGAGGCTGAGGCAGGAGACTCGCTTGAGCTGAGGAGTTGGAGGTTGCTGTGAGCTGTGATGCCATAGCACTCTACCCAGGGGGACAGCTTGAGGCTCCGTCTCAAAAAAAAGAAAATCAATCTAGACACAGACCTCACAGCCTCCACAGGCCGACCAGGCTGGGCACAACGCTCATGCTGTAATCCCAGCAATTTGGGAAGCCACGGAAGGAGGGTGGCTTGAGGCCAGGAGTTTGAGATCAGACTGAGAATGAGACCCTGTGTCTCTACAAAAAATAGAAGTTAGCCAGGTATGTGGTACACGCCTGTAGTCCTAGGTACTGAAAAAACAGAATACTGAGGGCAGCACCCGTGGCTCCGTGAGTAGGACGCGGCCCCATATACTGAGGGTAGCGGGTTCAAATGCGGCCCTGGCCAAACTGCAACAACAAAAAAAGGTGGGTGTTGTGGCAGGTGCCCGTAGTCCCAGCTACTCAAGAGGCTGAGGCAAGAGAATCGCCTTAAGCCCAGGAGTTGGAGGTTGCTGTGAGGCACCTGTTGGAGGCACTCTACTGAGGGCAAGAAAGTGAGATTCTGTCTCTTAAAAAAAAAAAAAAAACAAAAACCAGAATACTGAGGCAGGAGGATGGCTGGAACCCAGGTGTTTGAGGTTGCTATGAGCTTTAATAACTCCACTACACTCTAGCCCAGTTGATAGAGCAAAATCTTGTCTTTACAAAAAACAAGGAGGGGGTGGGGATGGCACCTGTGGCTCAGCAGGTAGGGGGCTGGCCCCATATACCAATATGGCGGGTTCAAACCCAGCCCCAGCCACCTAAAACAGCAATGGCAACTGCAACAAAAAATAGCCAGGCATTGTGGCTGACACCTATAGTCCCAGCTACTCAGGAGGCTGAGGCAAGAGAATCACTTAAGCTCAAAAGAGCTGGAGGTTGCTGTGAGCTGTGATGTTATAGCACTCTACCAAGGGTGATAAAGTGAGACTGTCTCTAAAAAAAAAGGTTCAGCTTGGCGCCTCTAGCTCAAGCAGCCAATGCGCCAGCCACATACACCAGAGCTGGCGGGTTTGAATCCAGCAGGGCTTGCCAAACAACAATGACAACTGTAACAAAAAATAGCCAGGCATTGTGGGGGGCGCCTATAGTTCCAGCTACTTGGGAGGCTAAGGCAAGAGAATTGCTTAAGCCCAGGAGTTGGAAGTTGCTGTGAGCTCTGACACCATGGCTCTCTACCCAGGGCAACATAATGAGACTCTCTCAAACAAACAAACAAAAAAAAGGATCATCGAGTCATGGTACCAAAAAAAACAACAAAAACAAAAAGGATCAGACTTAAATGTAAAATGCAAAACTACAAAACTCATAGACAGTAACATAGGAGAAAAATCTAGATAACCTTGTGTATAGCAGTAACTGTTTACTGCAACACCAAAGATACAACCTACAAAAGAATTGATAAGCTGGACATTACTAAAATAAAACCTTTCTATGTTGTGAGAGATGCTGTCAAGAGAATGAAAAGACAAGACCCAGCCTCCAAGAAAACATGTATAAAAGAGACACTTGGAGGGGTGCCTGTGGTTCAAAGGAGTAGGGCGCTGGCCCCATATACGGGAGGTGGTGGGTTCAAACCCAGCCCCGGCCAAAAACGGCAAAAAAAAAAAAAGAGAGAGAGAGACACTTGATAAAAACTGGCATCCATGAGTCCAAGAGTTTGGAGTTGCTGTTGAGCTATGACACCACAGCACTCTACAGAGGATGACAAAGTGAGACTCTGTCTCAAAAAAGAAAAAAAAAAAACCAGGTAGGAGGGAGGAAAGGCATGAATTAATGATCTATGGGAACAATACTACATCTTCTAACTGATGAATAAAAGAACCTTGTAGCCTCGGCACCTGTAGCTCAGTGACTAGGATGCCAGCAACATACACTGGATCTGGTGAGTTCAAACACAACCCAGGCCGGCCAAAACAACAACTACCAAAAAAAAAAAAAAAAAAAAAGCCAGGCGTTGTAGCCTGTAGTCCCAGCTACTTGGGAGGCTGAGGGAAGAGAATGACTTAAGCCCAAGAGTTTGAGGTTGCTCTGAGGTATGACTCCACTGGCACTACACTGAGGGTAACATAGTAAGACTGTCTCAAAAATAAATAAATAACCTTGTAAACACTAAACCTCAGTACCAGGATGACTGTCAGGATCATTCACTGAGCCTCCGGAGAAAGCAAGAGCCCAGGGTGGGGGACAGCAGTCCCTTGTGTTCTTACACTTGTTCCCAGCGATTTGCAGAAAAAAGCAGATGCACAGAGTGGTCCTCCACCTCACTTTTCTTTCCCAAGTAGGAACTGAGAAGTTTTCCAATTTCAGTTGATCTTTCTAGAAAAGAGAAAAATGCAGATAAAAATGAGGTCACGGGCAGCACCTGTGTCTCAAAACAGTAGGGCTCCAGCCCCTTACACCGGAGGTGGCAGGTTCAAACCCAGCTCTGGCCAAAAACTGCAAAAAAAAAAAAAAAAAAGAGGTCGCATGGGCGGCGCCTGTGGCTCAGTGATTAGGACACCGGCCCCATATACCGAGGGTGGCTGCAACAAAAAATAGCCAGGCAATGTGGCAGGTGCCTGTAGTCCCAGCTACTCAGGAGGCTGAGGCAAGAGAATGGCTTAAACCCAAGAATTTGAGGTTGCTGTGAGCTGTGCTCTACCCAGGGGAACACAGTGAGATTCTGTCTCAAAAAAAAAAAAAAAAAAAAAAAGAAGTGTAAAATGCGTAGACTGTCCCTTAAAGTCAGAACCTGTAAATACTCAAGAAACTGGGCGGCAGCTGGGCACCTGTGGCTCAAGTGGCTAAGGCGCCAGCCACATAGGTGGTGGGTTCAAATCCAGCCCGCGACTGCCAAATAACAATGCCGGCTGCAACCAAAAAATAGTTGGGCGTTGTGGTGGGCACCTGTGGTCCCAGCTACTTGGAAGGCTGAGGCAGGAGACTTGCTTGAGCCCAGGAGTTAAGAGGTTGCTGTGAGCTGTGATGCCAAGGCACTCTACCCAAAGGGACAGCTTGAGGCTCTGTCTCAAAAAAAAAAAAAAAAGAAAAGAAAGAAAGAAAGAAACCGGGTAGCGCCTGTGACTCAACGAGTAGGGCGCGGCCCCTATATACCGGGGTGGTGGGTTCAAACCCGGCCCCAGCCAAAAACTGCAAAAAAAAAAAAACAAAAAACCTCAAGGAACCTTCTGCTCCCATCCCCTGTCCCTGTGTTGTAACACCTTAAGCTGTCTCCTGGTATCGACGGCATTTTCCGGGCACTTTCGAGACCGAAGCTTCTCTCCTGACATTATAAACGTAGCTCCGGCCGCTGCCGTGCCTCGTCTGCTAGAAACATAATTTAAAATGCGTTCGCAGTCCATGAAAGGGCGGCGAGCTACCACAACAATAAAGAAGTTCCCAAGCGCGCAAGGACTGGACTCAGACCAAGGAGCTGGAAGCAGCGTGGGCGGAAGCAAAGAACTGCGGTGCCCGCTCCTATATGCTTCGAGCCCGCACTCTGCGGACACCACCCACCCGGGAACCGGAGCAGCTCGGCGCGGCGCCCCGCCGAGCACAGCGCGGACACCAGTCTGCGGGCCTGGGTGCTCTTCCCGGCGCGGTCCACGCCCTCCAGCACGATTAACGCCCCGCGCTGACCCGCCATTGCCGCGCGCCCTGCCGCGCCACCGCCCGCCGTTCCCATTGGCCAGCGTCAGCAGCGCGCGCCCGAGCGGGGGTATTTCCAGGCGCTAGTCAGATTGGCTGGAGTATGCCGGGGGTGGAGCCGACGCCTGCGAGAGCATCAAGAACCGCACCGCCTCACTGGAGGTGTCTGGGGTTTCCGTTGCGGAGGTCTGCGCCGCGTGATGAGCTCAAGCCTCCGTCATCGGGCGCGCGCACGGTCGTTCGCTCCGGCACTGTGGGGATGGCGGAACGGCCTTCCGAGTCGGCGCGGACTTGGGGGCCTCAGATCTCAGGGGACACCCCGGGCGGGGCGCACAGGCTGAGGCTGTTCTTCCAGCGCCGGATCTGAGCCATGGGCTTATCCAGGCTGTAGTTTGGCCCCCACCCCGTATTCTCCCACGTTCTCATACAGAGCAGTGTGCGGATAGGGACTGTCTACACGGCAATTCTAGAAAAACACACCTCAGTAGGTCTTCGCTATTGCCTTGAAGGACATAGCTGCAAGACTTAGTTGCGTTGTAAGGGATGGCGTATCCATATTATCCCAAGGAAGGAGTAGGAGCAAGTTGTTTCCTCTTCCTGTGCCTCCGGTGCCTCAGTGAAATATGAGCAATTGACTCCGCTCCTGGAGCTCAGCAGCGACCTGCACCAGAGCTGGTGGGTTTGAACTCGGCTGGGACCAGCCAAACAACAATGATAACTACAACCAAAAAATAGCCAGGCGCTGTGGCGGGCACATGTAGTCCCAGCTACTCAGGGGTCTGAGGCAAAAGAATTGCTTGAACCCAAGAGTTTGAGGTTGTTGTGAGCTGTTTTTTGTTGTTGTTTGTTTTTTGAGACAGAGCCTCAAACAGTCGCCCCTGGGTAGAGTGATGTGGCGTTGATACCTGATTTCTAACACTGGATTTCCAGGCTCTTGGTCTCGACGATTCAAGGAATGAATTGAATTGACAGACCACAGAATGAACAGTGAGGTTTTATTTACAACTCAAAGAACCAAACCTCCTTGCAGGGCAGGATGCAAGTGTTACGACTCTTATGAAAACAAGTCTTACAAAGAGCCAAGCCTCTTTGTAGAGCAGGATAGATGTGCTATAGCTCTTACAAAGGCCCAAGCCTCTTTGTAGGGCAGGATCAGCAGTGGAAGTGTTACAGCTATAACTCTTACAAAGGACTAAGCCTCTTTGTAGGGCAAGATCAGCAGTGGAAGTGTTACAGCTATAGCTGTTACAAAGGACCAAGCCTCTCTATAGGGCAGGATCAGCAGTGGAAGTGTTACAGCTACAGCTCTTACAAAGGACCAAGCCTCTTTGTAGAGCAGGATCAGCAGTAGAAGGCCCACAGCTCTCACTCCTTCCTAGATGGTCTGCTGGTCTTATTCTTCTGCTCTATCCTCCTCAAAGGTCTGGGATGATCTGCCTCCAGGCTCTCTGCTCAGGGACCTTATATAGGTGTAATAGCTTAGCTGTGATTGGTCTATAAAATGGACCAATCAGGAGCAGGATTGAAAATGGACCAGTCAGGGATGGACACCAGTGTTTTTTCCCTTGATTGGCAGGTCCTCTCCCACTGCTCTACTGGAACCTCTGGGGGAAGAAAGCTCCCCTGCTTGCTCCAGCCTGCTGGTTTCTTTGTCGGCTGCTGTGACCAAGACGAGGTGGCAGTTACCCTCCCCAGGCCCTGCTCAGCTGAGCTGGCTGGGGCCCCACTTTTCCAGTATCAGCATCACAGCTCACAGCAACCTCTAACTCATGGGCTCAAGCGAGTCTCCTGCCTCTACCTCCCAAGTAGCTGGGATTACAGGCACCCGCCACAACGCCTGGCTATTTTTTGGTTACAGCCGTCACTGTTCTTTGGCGGGCCGGGCTGGATTTGAACCCGCCAGCTCAGCTGTGTATGTGGCTGGCGCCTTAGCCATTTGAGCCACAGGCTCCAAGCCGGTTGCTGTGAGCTTTGAAGCTAGAGGACACTCGACAAAGTGAGACTATGTCTCAAAAAAAAAAAAGAAAGAAAGAAAAGAAAAGCCACGGTGCCTGTAGCTCAGCGGCTAGCGCGCCAGCCACATACACAGGAGCTGGGGGTTCAAACCCAGCCTTGGCCTGCCAAACAGCAGTGACAAACTAAAACTAAAAAATAGCCAAGCCTTATGGCGGCACCCGTAGTCCCAGCTAATTGGGAGGCTGAGGCAAGAGAATCGCTTAAACCCAGGAGTTTGAGGTTGCTGTGAGCTGTGATGCCACATGGCTTTACTGAGGGGGACATAGTGAGACTCTGTCTCAAAAAAAAAAAAAAAAGGTCGAGTCATGCAACACCCTTTTGCAAAAGAACAGCCGTTACCAACGTTGTCAGCGCAAGTAGCCTCGGAAAGATGAGGGTCCTTGGGCACCTGTGAAGGGCTATAACCCTCCACTGGCCCCCATAAGCAAGAACATGCAAGTTGTAACCTGGGGTCTGTCGGCTACATCTAGCTCCTAAAACTGAAGTCTGTCAATTCTACACTACTAATGAATTACAGATTTATCTTCTCATAACTGAGACAAGATCAAACATTCTTCCACCCAGGAATAGCTGCAGTATTGATGATTCACTTCCTTTTTCTTATCTAATATTCACCTTATATAAAATATAGATTTCCTAAGTCTCACAAGGCTGGAAGCATTTTGTCTCACTGGTGGCTTTCCTCTTTGTTTCTTGCTGTATACCCTATCCCCCTTTTCAAACCTCGGTCCCAAATCCCACTTGAGAAAAACGACCACAGGGCGGCGCCTGTGGCTCAGTGGGTGGGGTGCTAGCCCCATGTACTGAGGATGGCGAGTCCAAACCCAGCCCTGGCCAAACTGCAATCAAAAAAGTAGCTGGGGGCTTGGCGCCTTTGGCTCAAGTGGCTAAGGTGCCAGCCACATACAGCTAAGGTGGCAGGTTCGAATCCAGCCCAGCCCACCAAACAAATGACGGCTGCAACTAAAAAATGGCTGGGTGTTGTGGCGGGTGCCTGTGGTCCCAGCTACTTGGAAGACTGAGGGAGGAGACTCGCTCGAGCCCAGGAGTTGGGAGGTTGCTGTGAGCTGTGATGCCACATCACTCTACCCAGAGGGACAGCTTGAGGCTCTGTCTCAAAAAAAAAAGTAGCTGGGCATTGTGGTGGGTGCCTGTAGGCCCAGCTTCTTGGGAGGCTGAGGCAAGAGAATCGCAGGAGTAGGAGGTAGCTGTGAGCTGTGTGACACCACAGCACTCTACTAAGGGCGATAATGTGAGACTCTGCCTCTAAATAAAAAAGAAAACCACAGATTACTCTGTGGTTTCTGTTTTCCACAGGTGCATCCTTAACTTTGTTTCTTTTTTCTTTTTTTTTTTTTTGGAATCAGAGTCTCATTGTCCGTAGAGTGCTGTAGAGTCATAGCTCACAGCAACCTCAAATTCTCTCTCTCTCTCTCTCTTTTTTTTTTTTTTAGTTTTTGGCCAGGGCTGGGTTTGAACCTGCCACCTCTGGCATATGGGACCAGCACCCTACCCTTTTGAGCCACAGGTGCCGCCTGCAACCTCAAATTCTTGGACTCAAGCAATTCTCTTGTGTCAGCCTCCCAGGTATCTGAGACTACAGGGGCCCACCACAACCTCTGGCTATTTTTTAGGGATGGGTTCTTGCTCTTGCTCAGGTTGGACTCAAACTCCTGAGCTCTAGTGATCCACCAGCTTAGGCCTCCAAAGAATGCTGGGATTACAACTGTGAGCCACCTTGCCAGCTCAACTTTCATTTAATAAAATTCAGATGATTAAGATCTTTGCCTGAGTATCTTACTTGATTTTTTTTTTTTTGAGACAGTCTCACTTTGTCACCCTTGGTAGAGTGCAATAGCATCACAGCTCACAGCAACCTTAAACTCCTAGACTCAAGCAATTCTCTTTCCTCAGCCTCCCGAGTAGCTGGGACTACAGGCGCTGACCATAACGCCCGGCTATTTTTAGAAATGGGCTAAAACCCAGTGACTCTGGCTCAGGCTGGTCTCCAACCCATGAGCTCAGGCAATCCACCTGCCTCAGCCTCCCAAGTGCTGGGATTACAGATGTTGTTTTTTTGAGACAGAGTCTCACTCTATCGTCCTGGGTAGAGTGCTATGGGGTCATCGTGCCTCCCAGCCAGTCACTTATTTGTCAGTTGATAAAAATTCCCTGTTCCCCAGACGGTGCCTGTGGCTCAAGGAGTAGGGCACTGGCACCGTATACCACAGGTGGCAGTTTCAAACCCAGTCCCAGCCAAAAAAAAAAAAAGAAATTTGTTAGAAGCAGCACCTGTAGCTCAGTGGGTAGGGTGGCCCCATATACCAAGGGTGGTAGGTTCAAACCTGGCCTTGGCCAAATTGCAACAAAAAAGTAGCGGGCATTGTGTTGGGCACCTGTAGTCCCAGCTACTCGGGAGGCTGAGGCAACACAATTGCATGGGCCCAGGAGTTGGAGGTTGCTGTGAACTGTGTGATGCCATGGCACTCTACTGAGGGCAATAAAATGAGACTCCGTCCCTACAAAAAAAAAAAAAAAAAAAGAATAGGGAACTGGTGGTGCCTGTAGCCCAGTGGGTAGGGTGCCGGCTACATATACCGAGGTTGGTGGGTTCAAGCCCAGCCTGGGCCTGTTAAACAACAATGACAACTGTAACCAAAAAATGGCCAGGCGTTGTGGTGGGAGCCTATAGTCCCAGCTACTCAGGAGGCTGAGGCAACAAAATCAATTAAGACCAAGAGTTTGAGGGCTTAGCTGTGACCTCACGGCACTCTACACAGGGAGACATAGTGGGAGTCTGTCTCAAAAAAAAAAAGGGAGGTGCCTGTGGCTCAGTGAGTAGGGCGCCAGCCCCATATACTGAGGGTGGCGGGATGAAACCCAGCCCCGGCTAAACTGCAACAAAAAATAGCCGGGCGTTGTGGCAGGCGGCTGTAGTCCCAGCTACTTGGGAGGCTGAGGCAGAAGAATCGCCTAAGCCCAGGAGTTGGAGGTTGCTGTGAGCTGTGACACCACTGCACTCTACCAAGGGTGATAAAGAGACTCTGTCTCTACAAAAAGAAAAAAAGACAG
>CAUYQV010182109.1:0-19423 GCA_963574575.1 Galagoides demidoff
GCGCCTGTGGTCCCAGCTACTTGGGAGGCGGAGGCAGGAGACTCGCTTGAGCCCAGGAGTTGGAGGTTGCTATGAGCTGTGATGCCATGGCACTCTACCCAGGGGGATAGCTTGAGGCTCTGCCTCAAAAAAAAAAAAAAAGAAAAAAGAAAAAAAGAAATGCCAACAATGTAATCTAATCGTGTGAACCCGCATATTAATTGGAAATTAAAACAAAAATATTATGCCATGGTGTCACAGCTCACAGCAACCTCCAACTCTTGGGCTTAAGCAATTCTCTTGCCTCAGCCTCCCAAGGAGTTGGGACTACAGGCACCTGCCACAACACCCAGCTAGTTTTTTGTTGTTGTAGTTGTCATTATTGTTTAGCAGGCCTGCGCTGGGCTCGAACCCGCCAGCCCCGTGCATATGGCTGGCACCCTCACCACTGAGCTACTACAGGCACTGAGCCTTTACAGCTAACTCTTCTTTTCAACTAATGAAGTTCTGAAGGGATAATGGGTCAAATTTAAAATTTCTTCCCCAATTTTTAAAATTGATTATGTAATTTTAGATCTAGAAGAAGGCTTGGAAATTATTAACTCTAATTTTACAAAGGAAGTAAAATGAAAATAGAGACTTGAAATTTTTGTGTTGGATCCTGCAATAGAGCCCAGGTCTACTCACCCATAGTTAAATACTTCTAAATGAAGATTTTATTTTTTTTTTGAAGCATCAACTTGGTATTAGGCTTCAATAATTTAGCATTCTGTAAGACAGACTAGCAAAAACTGAGCCTGCAATTTCCTACTAAATGATCAGGAAGCTACATTTTCTACCTTCAATACTTTTTTTTCTTATTTGTCTTTATTGACTAATTCTTAGATCATGTGTGTCCATCCAGTTTCTCTAATCAGAAAGTGACCTGAAGGTGAGCCTACTACTTTTAATTGATGATAGAAAATAGTGGTGTAAAAATAAATGCTCTCCATGTGCCTGAAAATGTCTTCAGAAATTGTTTTATCTACTGTATACTCTATTGGGAGGCAGAGGAAGATCAGTTCTGTAGCTTGTGGTCACAAGCCTGATGACATGGTAAAACACAGTTTTGGGAACAGTCTGTACTGCAATCCACTGGGTCAGTTTATTCAGTAGTAGCACTACTTCTCTGGGCCGTGTCATTCATTGATTCTCAAACTGACCACTGCCCCATCGTCCGGCCCCCCCCCCCCCCCCCGCATTGGATCTATCTTTCCCTAGTTCTGTTCTAACTCACCTGTGACAGCAACAGCAGTCCTGGAATTGGACGTCTACTGCAATGGCAGCAATGGCAGCAATGGCAGCCATGTTCCAAGGGAAAAGCCCCACCTTTGATCACAGAAGTAGCACTGATATCACTCATATGTGGACCATTGTTGCCAGCAGTTTCTTAGTTGTGGGATGGTGGGAAGATGAATGGATTTGTTGGCAGAGGACGGGGGTGGGGAGTGGGGGAGAGAAGGAAATTAAGGTTTAGGAGGTGCCTGCTTAGTGCTGGTCATCTTCTTGGGTCTATGTGTATATGTGTTGCTCCACTCAAGTATTCAATCTAGATTTATAACCTCCATGCTGTAGAATGAAAAATTCAGTTTCCCAGAGATCAGGGCATAAGGTTGCCTAGTTTACTACATGGGCAGTCCTGAGACTCCAGTCCACACAGCCAGTTCTGGGCCTATTTGTGCTTAGATCTAAGTGCTCCACACAGCCTGCCATTTCCCAAGCTCCCAGGTGAGGTGGCTTCTGCATTCATTGGGCTAAAAGAAGGCTCTGGTAGGAGCTTGGCAGGAAGGGAGAGAAACCAGTGAATCTTTCCCCCTCTCCTTTTCTTTGTTCTGCCTACAACAAATAACACTGGGTTCCAAAGTCAGTGCCTTTCCTTTCAGGTCAGGGTTGGTGGCAGTGTCCTGTTGCTAATCCCTGAATTGCTATACTCAGTTCTCCCATGACCTCTGTAACCAAGTAGCTGCATTAAATTCTCCAGGAGATTGTAAGAAGGATTTTACCTAACAAATGCAACCAGTGTAACCTGGTTTCTTGTACCCTCAATGAATCCCCAACAATAAAAATAAATAAATAAATAAATTCTTTAGAAGGTTTCCTCATCAGACCCTCTATCTATCCTAAGTTTATTTAACTCTAAAGTTGGTATTTTGAAAGAAGTAAGATAAAAAAAAGAATTTAAGTCTGATTTACCTCGAAGGACTGCCAATTGTTACCTTATTTGTCTGCTCTAAAATTGAGATAAACTCTTTGATTTCTTTTTCTGTCAAGATTATTTAAGGCTCAAATGAGATAATGTAGGGGAAATCTTTGTAGTAAAGATATGTCTTATTATTTATAGTTCCTGTTACTCAAACTAATAACCAATGTAGGCACAGGCTCCTGGACTTCAGCTAAGCCTTTCTGTTTATGAAGTCTTCTGCCTAGGGGAGTTTTAAAATTTCCACTGCCTGGGTCTCATCCATAGAAATTCTGGTTTCAGTTGTCTTGGATGTGGTCTGGGCAACCCACATTTTCAGAAGTCTCTGGGTGGTTCTATATGTGAGAACCAAGCATCACTTGCTCTATGTCACTGTTTCTCAAAGTGTGATCTGCAGGCCAACAGCTTTAGCATCACCTGGGAGCTTAGTAGAGATGTAGATTCTTGGGCTGTATGCCAGATCTACTGAATCAGAGACTCTAGGGTGCGGCCTAGCACCCTGCATTTAGCAAAACCTCCTGAGGAGTCTGAGCTCCCCGCAGGCCTCAGAGGTTCGGCCATCCCTGGCCTTTCTTCTAGTTCCTCTCATCTCCTGTGAATGGTAAAGCAGCTCTTCATGCAATTTCTTTTTTTTTGCTTTATGAATATAATTAAAGTTTTTCTTTTCTAAATTTCAGTTTAATATGTGGGTACAAATGATTGGGTTACATTGTTTGCATTTCTAAGGTAAAATTCAAGTAGTAGTTGAGCCCTTCACTCATGGAGTATGTTGTATACCCTTACATTGTGCACCTTAGGTGAGAGCTCACCAATCTTCCTCCCTCCTCCCCCCTACTTCAATACACTTGTGTTTTTCTCTGGTGTGGGTATATAGTTGTTCTTCTATTGGTATCTTATTAGTATTGGGTTTTCCATTTTTATGATACTTTAATAGGAAGAATATGTATCAACTCCATCCATGTAAATATAAAAGATGTAAAGTCTCCATATTTTTTATGTCTGAATAGTACTCCATGGTATACATATACCACAGTTTACTAATCCATTCTCAGGTTGTTTCCACATCTTGGCTATTATAAACTGAGCTGCGATAAACAATCTAGTGCAAATGTCCTTCTGCTTGAGTGATTTTTTTTATCTTCTGGGTAGATATCTAGTAATGTGATTGCAGGATCAAATGGAAGATCTACTTTTAGCTCTTTCAGGTTTCTTCATACTGCTTTCCATAGAGGCTGTTTTAGTTTGCAGTCCCACCAGTAGTGTAAAAGTGTTACCTTCTTTCCACATCCACACCAACATTTGCAGCTTTAGGATTTTATATGCGGGCTATTCTCACGGGGGTGAGGTGATATCTCAGGGTGGTTTTGATTTGTGTTTCTCTAATGATTAGGGACAATGAACATTTTATTCATGTGTTTATTGGCCATTTGTCTGTCTTCTTCAGAGAAGTTCTCTTGCCCACTTATAAATAGTGTTGTTTGCTCTTTTCTTCTTGATTAATTTGAGTTCTCTGTATAGTCTAGTTATCAGACTTTTGTCAGATTTGTAGAATGCAAATACCTTCTCACACTCCAAAGGCTGTTTGCTTTAGTGGTTGTACCCTTGACTGTGCAAAAGCTTTTTAGCTTGATCATGTCCCATTTATTTTTTGGTGTTGCTGCAATTGCCAAGGGGGTCTTCTTTATAAATTCTTTTTCCAGGCTGATGATGTTGAGTTTCTTCCACCCTTTCTTCTAGGATTTTAATTGTTTTGTTTCTTAAATTTAAATCTTTTATCCAGTGAGAGTCAGTTTTTGTCAGTGGTATGAAGTGCAGGTCCAGTTTCAGTCTTCTATATGTGGCTAACCAGTTCTCTCAGCATCATTTATTAAATAGGGATTCTTTTCCCCAGTGTATGTTTTTGCTTGGTTTATCGAAGATCCGTTGGCTGGCAATCAAATGGCTGGGTTCATCTCTCAGTTCTCTATTATATTCCATAGATTTATGTCTCTATTTTTGTGCCAGTACCATGCTGTTTTGATCACTGTAGACTTGTAGTATAATCTGAAGTCTGATAACACAATGCCCCCAGATTTGTTTTTATTTCTTAAAATCGCATTGGCTATTTGGTTTTTTCCCCCCTGGTTCCATATAAAACAAAATATTATTTTGTCAAGTTCTTCAAAGTATGACATTGGTGCTTTCATGGAGATTGTATTAGATCTGTAGATCACTCTTTATAGTATGGACGTTTTAATAATGTTGATTCCTCCCAGCCCTGACCATGATACATTCTTCCATTTGTTAATGTCTCTGCTATTTATTTTCTCAAGGTTTCAAAGTTCTCTTTATAGAGATTCTTCAAGTCCTGTGTTAGGTATATTCCCAGGTATTTCATTTTCTTTGAAGGGTGTCGTGACCTTGATTTGATTCTCAGCTTAACTGTTATTGCTTCTGGTGATTTCAGCCACAGTTCCTCTTGTGCTGCTCCCACATGCACATTACCACCTATGTGGCTGTTTTGACTGCTACTTCTAGCCAATCAAATTTAAATGTTGAAATGATGCAGCACCCAGAAATTAAGTACTTACTATATACCAGAAACTGTGCAAGGCTCTGAGAGTGCAATAGTCAAAGAGGAAATGGTCCCTGCCTTCACTACTAAGGAAATGGTCCCTGCCTTCACCTCGCAATCCAAGTAGGCCTTCATGAATCTGTGAAAGAGCACTTGCCCTAGCTTGCTTTTCAAACTTGAGAACAGCATTATTATTGCTCTGAAGACAATAATTACAAGATTTATTGATAGCAGGTTTTTTTTAATGTAATGAAGATAAAATTAATGGACAATGTTTGATAAAGGGAAAGACCAGATCGTTAGGCATATAGTGACAATGCTACAATGGCTTCAGTGTGCCCTGAAAGGGGTAGGAGCTGAAATGAGACCCACAGGAGTCTCTATGAACCAGTCTCTATGCTGGCCCCAGGTCTTGTCTGAAATTCCAACAGAGGACGCACTATGGAAACTCACAGATATGGCTGCTAAGTGAACCCAGGAACTAAAATCTGGGTCTTTAGGTCTCTGATTGCAGAGCAAATGCCACCATGATGGTGTCCTTGCCTAACAGGACAAATATTCACTTGAGAAATAATTAGGAAGGTGAGTGTGTTTAAAAATAAATATATAATTTAGGCAAACTTGAGACAAAGGAAAAAAAATGTGTGATTTGGGGACGTGAATTTGGAGAAAGCCCGCAATTTTGACATGGTAGTGTTGTCTCTCTCCACAAGAGGGCACCTATATTCTTTGTTTTTATTTTCTGTCTGGAAGCAATAATTTATGTTTTCATACTGGCACAAAATAAACAGAAGAGTGACTTATGTTTTGCTGTTTGCAGAGATGATTTTATGTAACTTTGACAGTTTTATTACATTCCAACAGTTACAGTTTTTTTTTTTTCCCATTTGGCAATTTGAGCTGAGGGTAGGACATCAGAAATGTATAGGCTACGGGCTCTCGGAACAGCATCCTTATAGTACATAAGCTCTATGCTATTTGGATTATCTGTAAAAATATCTTCCTCATTAGTGCCTATGAACAAGAGCTGTCAGTAAAATAGTCGTCTTCAAAATATGCTTCTGCATATTTGACAGAATATTTACACGACACTGAAAACAAATGGTTGATTCATGTAAAGGAGTGAAACAATGGCGTGATGCATTTTCTCCCCACAGCGCAATGGAGATGTGCTGCTAACAAGTTCAGACAAGTAACATGACACTTTTTCAGATCACATACAGGAACAAGAGGTGGGCCTAGGAGTGATGCAGACACTGGTAAGGGTGGGTAAAAAAAAGTCTGAAAATCAAAAAGTGGTGGTTTTTGAACCTAGTGTGAAATTGCAACATAAATAATGAACTAAGCTGCTGAGAGAACTTGGAAGCAGAAGGGAAATTTTAATAGCACCAGGGAACAGTATGCAAAAGCCTGTCCCCGTGGCCCAGGGCTCTGTTATGTTCGTTGATATCACACATTGGCATGTGGGGATGAAGACGCAAGTTTTAGATCAGATTTTTGCATTTTCTGCTTTTTTTTTTTGGAAAATAATCCATTTCTCCCTCCCAACCTCCCTCCAACTTCTCACCCTCCATTCTTCTGACCATTTTGCTCCTGATCTAATAATATGACTTCGGGAGAGTGGATGTCTGGGTTAGGGTTTAAGTTCTTTAAAGTTTTCTGTGGAGGATAGCAACGGTAAAACTTCTGAGATTAATGATCAATTTTGCTTTGCCTTGTAGGAATTTCTTTCCTTCTGAGAGGAAGAGGAGATGGAAAAAATAAAAACAACTTTCTACACTATTCTATTGTGTTCAGAATTTTCTCTGTAAGTCTCGTATGTAGATGAAAACTCCCAGCCTTTATATTAGCGTGACCCTGTGTTCACACGGCCTGGCTGGGTGAAGGCTCGGGGGTCTGGAGTTTATTTCTGTGGATGTAATCAGCAGAGATCATGATGAGAGGAAGGGTTGTGGGGCTCTGAAAGTTTCTAGTGTGCTCTACGTTTTTTCATTATCCCAGGGTAATTGGAGTTGAGAGGGTAGGACCTCTAATGAGCCCGGCTGTCCCCTAATGGATGGGAGAGTAGAAATTAGCGCAGCCCCTGCTGTTCTACATGAGTGAGCCACGGCTGCCGGAGCCTCCAACGAGTCCCTCCAGGAAGTTTTAGGCAACTGCCTAATGGTGGCCTTGCTAATGGCAACAATTACAGGCCAGCCTTTTCAGTAGACCCGTGTGCATCAGAAAGAGACTAATCTCATTGAGCAACAACAGGCCTGTGACATGTCTGTTCAGTGATGAGCACTTTGGTGCTATTGGCTGGAAGTGGTCTGCGCTTCTCTTGGAGGCCGAGGAGCTCCTAAAAAGGCCAAAATACGGACAATGCGACACAAGCCAGTGCTCCCGGTTTGCAAAAACAAAGTTGGACTAGAGAGTGAAAAAGGAACCTCATCTTCTGCCAAGCTGACTCCTTTTTTATTTCAGGTGTTCCATTTCACAAGCACCAGGGGAGTCAGCAAAAAATAGAATCATTTGCCTTCCCCCAGACCCTGACTTCACAGTTACAAACTGCAGCACTTCCGCATGAGGAACGGAGGGACTAAAGAAGAGGGTGAGAACCTATGAGGAGGGTTGCAGTCGCTCTGGCGGTGAGTAAGGGCTGTTCAGTGCTATATAGAGTAATTGGACCACAAGTATCCAGTGCTACCAGCCTCTGCCTGTGAGAGCCCTGTGCTTTCAGGGCACAGGACAGCTCCTGGTGGCCCATGAGGACATGGCTTTGCCTCATCTGTTAGGATGACTGGCCCTGCCCAAATCATGAAAGCATTGGCTGTACCCTAGAAGGACTTGGACCCTGTGCCCAGCGTGAGGGACCCCCTGTGCAAAATATGAGGAAATCCCCCTCTCAGGGTCACCCCAACACGGGCTCAGCTCCTGAGAGGAAGACCTCTTAGATTTTTTTATCACAGGCATCTCACTTGCCTCATCCTAGACTTGGCCCTGAGAGGAATCACTTAACTTTTTAGTCAGAACTCTTTCTCTAAGTGATGTGGTTAATTGATTTTTACTGAATTTAATACATTGCTAACTTTGGCCTAATAGGGATACAGACTGTATTTCTGCATAGAAAGACATAGGTGTTCAATGGGCTGCAGAATACTTTTAGTATAAGAAAGTAAAATTTAAGACAACACTTGAGCAGTTTTAAAGATAAGCTAAATCTTTTTCATTGCAATAATTTTTTCCTTGACTCAAGTCTTGTTGTTTTTGTTTGGAAATGAAAAATGAGAAACTTTGGATTTTTTTCACCTTTTTTGAATTTGTATGATAGCTATTGATTTATTGTCTTAGAAAAATGAAGGTGAAAGATGGGAGAAAATCACCAATACATTTAGTGTATTAGGTTTTAAAAAAGGGTTCTTTGCACTTTTAGGGTAAGCATTTGTCTCAGCCAGGGCATGCAGCCATAAAAGTTTCTCATAAAATATAGTTTCACCAGGAGATCATCCCTTATTCAGTCAAAATGCGGAGCCAGTGCTGACTTCAGCTCACAAATGACCAATTTAACTTATATGATTTGTGCATGAAAATAATTATACGTGCATAAAAAGAGAGGAACTTCTGAGCCACTGGTCTTAGTTATTCTGGGGTGACAATGTCTAGTCAAATTGGGTTCTGTGATAGTCATTCTCTACTTTGACTTGAGTTACTTCAGTGTCCTGTAGCTTTGAAGAGAAGGGGATGCAAAGAAACATAGCAGACTTTGCCTTATTTAAAAGAAGAGCTTTCTGTTGACCAGTTTTACTTTTTTCATTGCAGAATTTAGAGACAGCAAGTACACTAAGCACCGAATTCTGGGTGGAAATACAAGTTGTGGTTTCCCATTTGTTAAACATTTGCCTTATTTTTAAGATCCTTTGCCTAAGAGTTGATAAAGTGCTTGTAAAGTTATGGTTGTTAGGGGTATTCAAAAATTCCCCAGGGAACTAATTTTTGGTTGTTATTCTCTAAATAGAATGGGAGTTTGCTTAAGATGGCAGTGATTACCTGTGGTGGTTTCTAAATTAGAAGGAGTTGTAGGATGTGAAGTCAGGTTTGTGTGTGATCTTTGTAAGAAGCAAATTCCTCACTTGGAAAGCCTATCTGAATCCTTTCCTTTAGAGAAATAGAAAAAAATGTAATGGACCTGATAAATATTCTTGTTGTGCATTGACTCAATCCATAATAAGGAACTGATCTATGATTTAGTGGTACCATGTGAGGGATGGGGTTAGGTGCAGTCCTGGGTCCACAGAAAACCTCTCATGTGTGAGCACAACGGTGACCTCTGGCAGCCATAGGGCCTTCCGGACACTGTGCCAACTACTGAGGAAAACAAACAGCCGGCAGTTTCTACACACCCATCAGGAGATATGAAAAACAGAGTGCATATATTTTTTAATTTAGTGCATTTTTGCTGCTCAATAAATGTATAATAATAATAATCATCACGTTTTTATTAGACACTGTGCATTTATGAGCAAGCTTGGTGGTCTCTTTGGGCCTCTGCCAACATCTAATGGAGCCTTCATAGTTATTCAGATTCCTCTTTTCAGGTTTTTCTCTTCTTTTTTGTATAATATAAGGAACGACAGCAAATCTACCTAGAATAAAGAAAAAGTGAAGAAAGTACTTTTTATTTTATCTGAGAGTTAATCTCCTCCAGCTTTTCCAATCCAAGGATGTTCTTTTAGAAATCACAATGCTCTAAAACAAAAGTTGAACAGAAGATAAGCAATCCCAAAGGACAGAAAAATGTTATTAGTCTTTTGTTCTATAATTGGTTTCTGATCCAAGTTTCAATATTCATTGACCTATAATATCAAATAGTTTGCTTACTTACCAATAATTGCACAGCTGGGACTTGGCACAAAAATACCACATTGCTTTTTGGAAACCAGAAGTGAAACATGGTTGAAGGCAAAGTTAATGCCGTGACATCAAGGCTAATGTATATAAAATGCCTTGAATGAATGATAAAAATTTAGAAAGTAGAAACGAAAATTACTTTTATTATTATTTTGATATTTTAAAAAAATTTCATAATATGAGGGTACAAATGATTAGATTACAATGTTTACATTTGTTAGGTAAAGTTCCTGTTGTAGTTGTGCCCCTTAGCCAGGAGGTGTGCCATATACCCTTACATTGTGCCCATGAGGTGAGAGTATATCAATCTCCCTCCTATCTTTTTTATGGCTGCATAGTATTCTGTGGTATACATATACCACAGTTTTTTAATCCATTCATGGGTTGATGGGCACTTAGTTTCTTTCCACATCTTGGTTATTGTAAATTGAGCTGTGAAAAACAATCTAGTGCAAACATCCTTCTGATAAAATGATTTTTTTTCCTTCTAGGTGGATGCCTAGTAATGGGATCATAGGACGTAGGGAAGGTCTATTTTGAGTTCTTTGAGGGTTCTCTATACTTCTTGTAGTCCCACCAGAAGTATAAAAGTGTTTCCTTCTCTCCATGTCTGCACCAGTATATGGAGCTTTGGGGGTTTGTTATGTGGGTCAAAACAAAAATTATTTTATAGAACTTGAAAACATCTTCCCTTATATTCAAGTAGATAGTTATAAGGAATAAAAAACATCCTGATAATCAACACAATTGTGATCAAGGGAGAATTTAATTTTTTAGCATATAACCTTAATCAGTACCTTGTCAGATACAGTCAGACCTGGAACATAGAAGGGGAGACAGGGACATTCATTCCGTCAGGCAACAAATCTCTATTGACATTTAACATGAACTAGCCTCTTCCTTCTTAAGACTTGCATATACTAGTGAACAGGGCAAAGATTTTCCCTTTGCAGAGTTTACACCTGGGTGGGTACTGGGGAGAAAATCTTACTGAATAGAAAGTTTAGAGGAAATCTAAAATACAGTGTAAGTCTGGAAGTGAGGCAAATGAAAATGAAATAAGGAAACGAGTGTTACTTAGCTTGGGAAGACACGATTGTAATGAAACTTACTGATTGTATTCAAATATATAAAGACTTGCTATGTTGGTGATTATCTCCACCTAGGATAACATAGAACTGAGTTAAATTCTAGGAAAGAAATCTAAACTTGAAGTTGTAGAATAATGGCAATAGAACTAGAATGGGATGTCAGTGGAAGGAAGAACATGAGATTAAATTGCACATAGTGTTCCTGAAACTAGTAGAGGTTTGGGTTCTCCAGAGAAACAGAAATATATATAAAGAAATTTTCTATAATGAATTGGCTTATGTGATTTTGGAGGCTGAGAAGTCCCAATATCTTCAGTTAGCAAGATGTAGACCCAAGAAAGATCATGTTATAGTTCCAGTCAGAGGCTAAACACCTGAGGCCCAGGACAGCTGATCGTGTCTGAGTTCAGAGGACCAATGTCCCAACTGGAAGGCAGTCAGGCAGGCAGAGAGAATTCTTTCTCACTCAGCCTTTGTGTTCTATTTAGACCTTAAATGGGTTGGATGAGGCCCACCCACACTGGGGAGAGCAATCTGTTTTACTTGCTTTATCTCCTCCAATGTTAATCTCATCCAGAAACTCCATCACAGACACAGAAGAAATAATATTTGACCAAATATCTGGGCACCTTGTGGTTCAGTCAAGTTGACACATTAGATTAACCATCACAGTCATGGAATATCTTCAAGCTTTATTTATTATATCTTTAAAACCTGAAATAGCTGTAAACTTATTTACATAAAAAAATACTGAATCATTATTTTAGACCTATAAACATAAAATAATAAAGCATACATAACTCTGTGCATCTAGAGCACAGATGCTTTTTATATCTAACATATACCATGTAGTAGATGAATAGGATTATACAGAAGGAAAATTATTCTTCTATCTGAGATGAGTAATGTAACATCCATGCACAAGGCTGGTTTGTCACTTGTAGGCATGTTGCATGCACATGCACGTAATGTATATGTGTGACATGTAATTATAATTCTTTTTTTAAGATACACAGTCAACGTCGTATCTCCAGAGGAGAAATATTTGAGATGTTCTTAGAGTGATGTCATCTCTTAAAATTGAGGCAGATACTAAGAGAGTAGCAAGGTTTGTTGTGGGCATAGTTAGTAAGGGTTTAAGCACAGGCTCAGAATGGGCATGATGAGGCCCCCATTCTGCCCTCCCTTGGCACTGTGTCCCCATTCCTACATCACCTGACACAGTGATAATGAACTTCTTGGGGACAGGGGCAGATCCCATGCAGTGTCAGTTCCCCGGCATCTAGCAGAGGGTTTAGCCCAGTGGGAGCTCAGCCTGTGTTTCTTGGTCTGAGCTGAATATTCTAAGCAGGTAAGGAAAGCCTCCTCAGGTAGAACTGCAACACCAAGAATGATGTGAAAGGAGCTGTCACTTTGGGCAGGTCTTACTGGCCTACTCCAGGGTGTCTCTTTAGCCTTCTTGGATTCAAGTCAACTCTTCTCATGCACAGAGGGCTACTGACCTCAGGACAGGACTGGATCCAGTTTTAAAACCTGTTCATCATGGCATTGTCTGGAAGAATGAAAAAATGTAGGTAATCCAGACATTCATCAATGGGGGAAAATTAATAAATTTTGGACACTTTGGAAAAAGAAGTGGCCATTGACAAAGAATGAGGCAAGTTACATGTTCTCCCTGAGGAGGACATCCAGGATACAGTGTGGATTTTTAAAAAGCAAGGTGCATATCAATATGTATAATTTGTTCTCAAGTAAAGGAACAATCCTATGCATACATGTCGAGACTTAGAAAAATATCTGGAAGGACACACAAGTGTTCAGGAGTACCTCTAAGAGGATGTTTAACTCCTTACACTTCTGCATAGTTTGAGTATTTTATAACAAGTGTGTATTACTTTTGCAATACCCTATATCTTATATGTGTGGTGTATATATATATATATATTACTAGAAAAGGACCCCTCTCTGATCCAAAAACTTCTGGCTTGGTAGCCAAGAATAAATATATAAGAAAGTTAAGTATTTATTGGTTATGAATTTATTAACTATTTCTTTTCTATTTTGGGATAGCTAAAGCAGGAGAGTTCTCATGAAGGAGGACTCTCCTTTCCAGGTAGGAATATTCCATTTTCTATGATTGAAAGCCCTTTTATTTGATTGGCCTTGGATTTCTTTCGGTGGGGAGTGAGAGGCAGTGAACCCAAAGGGTCTTTTGGGATTGCATCCAGAATGGGGAGGCTTCAGTTCTGAAGGACCTCTTTCTGTTTAAGGAAGGTCTTCATCTCTATGACCTTGTTGTTTCCTGGAGTTGGGATCCTGACTGTGGGCACTTTAACAGGTAGTTTGCTCAGAATCTCACAACTTGGTCATGAGGCTTGGCTGAGTGGGCTAGAGTCCAGTTAAAATCATTTTGCAGAGCATAGACTATACCCTCAAAGTAGATTATCACCTGGGTAGCTTTACAAAAATGCATGAAGGTAGGCTCTTCTTTGACCAATTGACTCAGAATCCTTGAGGACAAAGGCTGGCTCCTAGGTGATTCCAACACTCAGTCAAGTTTTTGAACCACCGGATTAAGAAGAAAGCCAGGGAAGAGAATACAAATCAATCAGGAAAAATCATGACATGTGAAGCAAGTCAAAGGCTACAAAACATTGCAGAGTTTCTACAGGTCACCATTCAGGAATGTGCACAAGGATCCCAAGTGATCTGTAGGTCAAGTTCTAGAACTCTTTGTCAACAGACAGTGGTTCAGTAGCAGGACCTTTGGATTAAGAAGAATGAATTCATCAACCTTTCCAATAGAGGTAGTATATTTCAGTAACTGATTTTAGAAAACTAAAGAAAAATTTTCTGATTATATTGATTACTGTACTATAATAATGCTGTGGCTTCAGAGTTTGTGTTTATATGGTACCTTTTATCCAAGGATCTTGATGTATTTTATAGGCATTCTTCTTATAATGGTTCTGCTAATCCACATGGTATAAGACGAGTATTTTGCCATTAATATTAGAGCTTTGTACTCTAGTGGGGTGGCATTTAAACATTCAAGTATTGTTAATAGATAGATATACTGTAAATTTATAGATCCCAGTCATTGATCAAGTTAAAATCAATACTCTGTATTTTTTTTTTTTTTTTGGTGTTTTACTTCAGAAATGACCTTAGTAGACTTTCTCTGATCCAAAACTTTATTTTAGGGGTGGAGAAAAGTAGCTGTGAAAACACTGCTTTTAAAATTATGGACCTGTTTATTTTTTTAAAAATCACAATTTGCATGTCCAATATTCTTTTACCCCCCTGCTTTTTGCTCTGGCATGTCTAAATAAAGCAAGGCAAAAGTTTAAGTAAAATTCTAGATCAGCATTCACAACTGAAGGAGAGGAGAATCCTAGCAGCGAGCCGAAATGGGTCCCACACGATTGTAATCTCATGTCACGGCACACATAATCCCAAAGCAGAGCCAGGACCGAGACCTGCTCCTGGAACTCCCTTTGGACTCCTATACAATCTTGACTTTCAGAAAAAAAGTGAACTTTCTGCAACTTTGTACTTTCTCTGATTCATTTCAGTGGTCAGCCTCAGATCCTAGTTTGGTATTTATAGGCTTATTATTTTAAAAGTGTATGGAATCAAGGTTCCATCAATAATTTGAGATAAACCACCTTACTTTTCTTTAGAGCAGTGATTTGGAAGAGAGGCTCACAAAGTTTCCTTCCAACCATCTGATTGTATTTTATGCCTCTGGTACATGAAGACCTAAGCACTCTAAATGGGTTCAACTTTCTAGGCTGGGATGAATTATGTCTCAAGGTGCTATAAAAATTCATGTTTATGATGGCAGAGCCTTGGTAAATGGTATTTAGGAAATGTTTCCATGGCATCCTCTACCACATTAAAAAAATAATAGTTTATATCAATGTGTGGTTGAATCAGTCTATTTAACTAATACCCTATTATTGAACACTTATTTGCAATCTTTCTTTCCTTTTCCTGGTGTTCCCCCTCTCTAGATGTGATTGTTAATTGTATGTGTCACCATGCCTGGGCTATGGTGTGCTCAAATACTTGATCAAACATCATTACAGTTTTCCATGAGAATGTTCTTGGATGAAATTAACATTTAAATCTGTAGACTGAGTAAACAAGATTGCCCTCCCTAATGTAGGCAGGTCCCATCTTATCAGTTAGAGGCCTGAATAAAACAAAAGGCTGACCCTCCCCAGAGTAAGAGGGAGTTCTTCTGGCCTTTGGGTTGGGACATGGGCTCTTCCTAGTTCTACAGCAGCTTTTGGCCTTTGGACTTGAACTGATAAATCAGCTTGCAGATTTTGGATTTACCAGTCTCCATAAACACATGAGTTAATCCCTTGTAATAAATCTTTTGGTCTTTCTCTCTATGTATACTTGTATTTATGTCTTCATATATCTCCTATTGGATTCTATTTCTATGGAGAACTCAAATTCTCAATTCTATGGAGAAATCAAAGGACGAAAAACACATGGGGCAGCACCTGTGGCTCAGTAGGTAGGGTGCTGGCCCTGTATACGGAGGGTGGCAGGTTCAAACCTGGCCCCAGCCAAACTGCAACCAAAAAATGGCCAGGTGTTGTGGTGGGCACCTATAGTCCTAGCTACTTGGGAGGCTGAAGCAAGAGAATTGCCTAGGCCCAGGAGCTGGAAGTTGCTGTGAGCTGTGATGCCATGGCACTCTACCAAGGGTGATAAAGTGAGGCTCTGTCTCTAAAAAAAAAAAAAGAAAGAAAGAAAGAAAGAAAAACACATGATTTTCAGTGTATTTTCAGCCTTTTTTTCTCAATGACAAAATTATATTGTTAGCATAAAAATATATATTGTATTCATTGTAAATTAGATGCATTGGGCATGAGGATGCTACAGTTATTGTCTAGAAAACTTCCTTTTACTCCACTTTGAGATAAAACAGGTTTTGAAATGAGTAAATGCTGCTTAATGTAAGTTCAATTCAAGAAGTTAAGTAAAAATTGAATAAATCACTTGAAATATGTAACTGTAGAAAATTAACAACATAAATTCTGTTTCACGATAAACCAATCAATAGAAGTATGGCAGAAATGCTGTACCTGTGATTACATTTAACGTTTTAATAGTTTTGCTACAGTCAGTAACAATACCTGTTACTAATTCAGAAAATTAGTATTTTTAGCTATTTTAAAAAGGACATATTTTCTTCATCTTACTCTTCTAAAATCACTAAAAATTTGACATGAAAGGTAATTTTAGCAAAGCCTCTAAACTAAAGGTTAAGAAAACTTAACCAAGCTTATTTCCTTCACAGACTTACTTTTTGAGGAATGAAATTTGTGGCAGAAATCACACTGGCACTCTTTCAACCAGGATGTCTCAGCTTTGGTACTACTGACACTTTGGGCTGGATAATTCTCTGTGGTGGGGGCCTGTCCTGTGCACCAGAGGATGTTCAGCATCTCTCCTGGCCATGACCCCCTCCATGTTGTCCCTTAGTTGTGACAACCAAAATGTATGTAGACATTTTCCACCTGGGGAGGGGGTGAAAATTGCTCTGGTTAAGAACCACTGGTGTAGATATACACCCACAAGTAAGGCCAGTTATGTAAATTAGGGAGAAACCATGACCTAAAATAAATTTAAGTAAGAGATGCTTAATAAAAATAAAGCTCAATAAAGGGCAACCTTCACAAAGCATTTGGAGCCCACAATGTGGGAATCAGAGCTGGCCTCCACCTCTGCCTCCTTACAGTTGACAGTGTTGTCGAAAAGAAGCAAATTTTGCTTTATGTTGGGTTTTCCCATGCCTCTCTACTGTGCTTTTCACCAGGATGAAAGCAGCAGCCTACCTGAGGAAGAACACTGTTCTTGCCTGTCAGTGCATCTTCCAGTGATACTATCTGAATGACAGTTCCACTGAGTGTGAACTTCGTTAGCGCCTAGCATTGTGTCAACCAGTCTTGTGAAGAAGTCAGGAACTCAGCAAGGGACCATTCATTTATGGTGGGGTCTGAAACCAGCGGAGATACTACTGCTTTTAAATATGCTAGGAATTAGGAGAAAATAAAGAAGAGAAATGTTGAGTCTGATGTGTCAAGTCCCTAATTAGTCAATGGAAGATGTACATGTGATTAACATCTACCATCAGTTGACTTTAAATGAGGGAGATGATCTGAGATAATCTGGGTGAGCTTCATCCAATCAATTGAAAGGTCCTAAAAACAGAACTGAAGTTTCCCTAAGAAAGGAGAAATTCTGCCCATGGACTTCAGGATCAGTTTTTGTTCTAGAGCTGCCAGCCTGTAGGCCTGGTGTAGAGATTTCGTAAGTCAGTTACTTTCTTGCAATAAATCTCTCCTTCTCTTTCTTTCTTCCCTTCTACCTCCTCTCCTCTCCCCCACTCCCTGTCTTTCCTTACCTCCCCTCCATCTTCCTCTTTCTCTTTTCCCCTGGTGGCATCCTGATTGATACAGTGACCCTTAATGCTCCAACTGATTTACAATCAGAGAACTACCACCATTGTTACTATCAAAGGACATAATGAGGACAGAACCCTATCTCATTTATTTTGTTTCCTCCAGAAGGCTGGAACAGGGCTTTCAATAAGTGATGAAACTGAATGAAATCATTGTGAGCAATCATTCCAAACATCTCTGGAGTATATAAAACAGTATCTTGAAAGTTTCTGCTAGGACATAGGTAATTTATTACCTAATGATGACCAAAAGGCATCATTTAGCTTTCAAAATTAAAAAAAATATATATTTTCTAAGTAATAGACCATACTACTGAGAATCTGGACAATAGAGGATAAAAAACAGCATTAAGTTCATGATCCTAATATAACTAGTGCCAACGTTGTGGTGTATTTTCTTCAGGTTTCCCTGTTGGACCCCGTATCTCATACATATGTCATTTTTGTTTGGTGGTAATCATACTATAATTAAGTTATTTTTTCCAGGTTTTCCCCTTCTTATCACCTTGTTTTCAAAACATTTTTCTCTTTTCCTTTTCTGTTGAAAAAAGCCGTACTGCCTATGCAGAATTAATTTATGCGTACTAACAAGATATAGCTGTATTGAGCTCTTATTAGATATCAGTACCACTGAACCATTTTACATGGTCTATTTTTATTCTCAAAATAAATATATGACAAGTGTTATTACCATCCCCATTGTGCAAATGAGGAAATTGGTCTTGGAACTATTAAAAAACATGTTCAATCTGCCAGATGGGAGAACTTCTGAAGAATATGCAATTTCTACCTTGCTATAGTGTCTCATTTTGCTTATTTTAAATTATCTTACTTTTGTGGATGAAGGGATACACGAATTGTGAGAAAACATTCCTTTTTATCTTGTTCTGTGAAGAAGAATATGTGTAAAGACTCAACATCTGGCTTTATAGTTTGCCATGTAGCGTAAGTATTTTCTTTAACTCAGCAAAATGAAGCATGCCCTTTTTTGGGGGGGAGGTGCACAATTATTGATGTTTTACTTCTATTCACATTTTCAAATTTAGTTCACATTCCAATAATATTTACTGAGATAAAAAGCCCTAGATTTTTTTTTAGGCATGAGGTCACTGATAGCTATACTAGTTATAATTCACATAATCAGATACAGACTTGAAATGGCCAGAAAAAGTGCTGAATGGTCAATCAAGGGGGAAGGATGCAAAGTAAAATAAATAAATAGATGAATAAATAAACTTCAGCTATCATTAAAGAAATGTTCAATGATTAATAATGGGCACTGTCAGCTGGATTTCCTCTTAGTTTTCCAGGTGAGAAGTGATGCAAAACATAGAATTCTCTCTGTATTTGAATATACTTAGAAATGCTAAGAAACTTTTATTGTGTTCAAGACACTGAAGCAAATAATGCAGAACTAAACAATCCCAAATATGGCCAATAATTAAAGTATGTACATGATCAAATTATAGCATTGTGGAGAAGAAAGCATCATTGTTGGCATTTTAAAATATAACATCACTTCCTTTGCCCCCAAGTAGCACTTGTATGTTGCAAATAAGAATGCCAGCTATCAACGTTAGCGGTCTACAGTGATGTAGTTACGTGGAGTGTACCTATATTTTCTTTCTTTTTTTTGTGTGTGTGGTTTGAGATTTTATTTATTTATTATTAATTTTTTATTTTTAATGGAATTTTATTTATTTATTTTTATTAAATCATAGCTGTGTATGTTAATACTATCATGGGGTACATTGTGCTGTTTCTATATACAATTTGAAATACTTTCATCCAACTGGTTAACATAGCCTTCATGTCATTTTCTTAGTTATTGTGTTAAGACATTTATATTCTACATTTAGAAAGATTCACATGTACCCTTATAGGATGAACCATAGGCATGATCCCACCAAACACCCTCCCTCCATCCATTTTCCCCCCTCCCGTTCCCTCCCTTTCCCCTTTCCCCATATTCTTGGGCTAAAATTGGGTTATAGCTTTCCTATGAAAGCTATAAATTAGTTTCATAGTAGGGCTGAGTACATTGGATGCTTTTTCTTCCATTCTTTTTTTTTTTTTTTTTTTGAGATGGAGCCTCAAGCTATCCCCCTGGGTAGAGTGCCATGGCATCACAGCTCATAGCAACCTCCAACTCCTGGGCTCAAGTGAGTCTCCTGCCTCCGCCTCCCAAG
>CAUYQV010182114.1:0-25426 GCA_963574575.1 Galagoides demidoff
CTATAAATTAATTTCATAATAGGGCTGTGTACATTGGATACTTTTTCTTCCATTCCTGTGACACTTTGCTAAGAAGAACACTCTTCAGGCTTTATACCAAATGTCAAAATAGACATGGCTTGAGTGCCTATTTCAAAAGCAGGAGGATGAGGATCATAGCTGGAGATATTTCTCTGAGTGGAAGGGTGGAGACACAGAATCTTAACCAAAGAATGGTTTGCATATCAGACAGAATAATATGCCCAATTGGAGTCAGGAAGTTGAGATCATTCTCCAAAATGCAAAGTAGTGCCCTACTCCATGATCTCACAGAAGCTTTATATGATATTTTTTGAACTTTTTCTTTTAGAACAATTCACTTAACTCTTCTAAGTATTTTTCTTCCTTCTAAGTCATCTGAATTATTTTATTCTTGGAATATGTAATATCTGATGTTCTTATTCATTTAGAATCACAGAACCTAATAAAAAGGGGTATGGAGATCATCAAATAATTGGACACTTGTTCTATTTGGCACAGAATGTCTGTGCCAAAACACTGAATGAGTAAGCTTGTTTTTGGTGACAAGCGAGAGCTGATGATTAATGTTTGTGACAGCTATAAAATAGGGGACAATGGGAACCCTGGGGGGAGGGAGGAAAGCACTTGAAGGTGGTCATCAGATTCAGTGCTTGCCAATTATTGGACAGGGAAACTGCAAGTTTGGGAGGTCCATGGGAATAAGCTGGGTAATATGTCTCTCATTAGTAAGCTGCTATGCTAGATTCATCTTAACTCAGGTTTAAATCCAATGTTCAGACTAATCCAACACTTCAGAAAATTTCAATTCTGGATAAATGTAAAAACTCTCCAAAGTTCAAGACGGAAAGGAATGTGCCCTATATATAACAGATTTTAATTCTGATAATTTTCTGGGAATATCAACTAAAATAGAACCACATCACATAAATATTTTAGCACTTATAAAGTTGTGAGATAGTCTATTTTTTTCCTGAATAAATAAGAAAGTCAATATTTGATAATTATAAAAAAGGTAAAAATAGGTTTTTATTAACACAAGAGTGCAATAAAAACAAAATTCACAATTCGATAATCACTATGATGCTGAAAGTAAATGATAACGTATTTACAACTCCAGAATCCAAATTACACTCTGTGTATTGTCTTAAGTATTTCACACGCATTATCTCATGTAATCCTTACAACAACCTCATGCAATTTGTTCTTTTCTTACCTCCAATTTATAGGTAAGAAAAGTGACTTACACAAGACCAGACTATAATAAAATTCTAGACTAAAATTTCAGAGTGCTCCTTCTCTCTCTTTTTCTCTTCTTCCATCTCTTCTTTTTTTCTTTCTCTCCTATTTATTTTTAAACAGCGTATACATATTTTACACACTTACCTGGACCTTGAGTTTGCACATAATATTTAAGTGTGGAGTCATTTTTCTCAACCTACCTAAATCCACCTACTTTACAGTTACATGGATGACTTGTAACTCACGTAACCTTCTCAGAGAAGCAGCATCTTGTATTAGTTGAGGACAGTTTCGGATATTGGAACTGCACTCATTTTGTCACAATTGCAATTAGACCCTGGTGTAAAATAGGGTCATTATCATAAGGTTGTTGTGAAAATTAACTGAATCAATATTTCAAAAGTTTATAAAACAGAACCTGATATAATTAACCAACTATATAAGGATTATTAATAAATATTGAGGAGGTTTTTTCTGATTTCTAACTTAATGATAATACAAGGTATCCAGGGCCCATCAAAGGAAAAGTAGCATGTCTAATTTTCATTATTGCCAAATGATGGCCTAAAATTGTGCTGCTGTCTATGAAAAATATTATTAATATTATCACTATTGGATAATTTTTCAGTAGGAGTGGTATTTCATTTTAAATTTTCATTTATTCAATTATGAGACTTTTCAGTTATTTATCATTTACATTTACTTTTTAAAACTTACCAAGACTATCCATTTCACAGACTCTTAAGGGATTTCTTCTGTTTTAATTGATTTTAATATTTAGAATGTTTTTGGCAAATTTCTATAATATATTCCCCCAGTTTAGCCTTCAATTGTTTTCTTTTTTGGTACATTTCCATACTGAAAATTTTTAAAAATTATGTAATTAGCTTGTGAAATTTAATTTCTTGATCCTTTAACTTAAGGGTTTTTTTTTAAAGAACTTTTACTTTCTCAGTAATGATTAATATTAAGCAGCTCTATTGTTCATAATAAATGCTTTACAGAACTTAAATGGTCATGTGCTATATTTTAATATGCATAATCATATATAATCAATTCAATGTAAAAGATAAATATTTTATACTCAGAACCTTTAGAATATATTCATATTTTGAAAAAAATACTATGAATTTGAAGAATTTAGTTTGTTTTAAATTTTCTTATTTTTGATGTAATAAAAATGAAATAATCCTTTTTTTAGGGAAATCAAAACTATAGATAAAATACTTAAAAATCAAAGTGGATAATGCTTTCTATTTTTTTCTCAGTCATGATAAAATAACCTAAGTCAGCTGAAACTCAAATGTATTACAAACAGTTCTGTCATTTTTCAATTGTCAATGGCCCATTAGACACTGCATTAATTTATTAGAGTCAGTTGTTATTATTCTATGATACTTAGGTTCCTAATAATTCTTTTTTGCAGTTGACAGATAATGTCATCATTCTTTGAAACAAATGGTAAGTATAAATCTTTGCTGAAGAGCGTATCATGACCATACCTATCCTTTATCCTGTCTTTCATTAATATAACCCTCAACTACCTTGTACTAGCAGAATACAGGAGAAAAATAATTTAATTTTGAAGTATAACATGAAAGATGATCAGAAGGTCTACTTGTGATTTAGTCAGCACTAATTGAAACTATAAAAATTCTCTTTATTTAGAATGATATTTCTACCTGTATTAGAGTAATATTATGGTAAATTATTATATGTTGAAATTATACATAAATCTATACTTAAAATACACAAGGTAATATCAACCATTTCAAGATTTATTTTCTAATAGCTATTTAGCAAACAGTGAAAATAATTGTACTAGATTATGGAATTTTTGATGAAGCAATGAACATTCAATTACCAAAAGGGAAATTTGGAGTAAAAAATTCTAATATTCGAAATAGTAGAGTGCCTACAGAAGAGATAGGAGATCCAAACTAAATAAATCCTTTGTATAAAGCCATTTGGGAACCTGAACTACGGGGTCAAGAAGAGAAAAAGAGCTTAGAAAAGCAAAGCTATGGCAAAACAGTGAAAACCAGACCACATGATAAAAAACATGTAAATATAAAATGACAGTCTAAAGCATCACGAGAAGATGAACTTTAAAACACATGAGTTAGCAAACAAGCTTTGTATTAAAATAAAGCCCAAATTTAGACATTGGATCAAATATGGGGTATGTTCAATAGCCATCAAAGACTGTTATAAGAAAGAACAAGCTGGATTTCTACAAGATAAAGAAAATAATACTAAATGTTTATTCATCCTTTAGCTTTTCATATTAAGCTGGCCATGCTTATGCTTTTAGAAAATCTCATGGTTGAGTTACATTTACTGTTTAATGATTTTGACATACTATGCTATTAATTTGCACCCTTTTCTTTAATCAGTAGTTTCCCAGTTGAAATAGTGATGAATTTAAAATAATTTTTTTAAAAACAAAGAAAATAAAAGGTCTGTCAATAAATAGTTCATCTTTAGTGAATAATGCTCGTGTGTGTTTCCATTGAAGAAACCCTAATATTTGGAAATTCTCTAATGTCTTGTGCCACATTTTATTGTAGTCTGAAGGTATGTGTAATCACTGTAGAAAATGTGGAAAATAAACAAATAAAGAAAATATCCACATAGTCCCACAGAATGGAGCCGAATAATCTTATTTTTTTTCCTGACAGTGTTCTAAAATAATGTAGAAAAGTTCTTAAAATATGGAATTAGTAGGCACAGAGGAGTCACTTAGATGATGTCATCTGTCCTTAAGGGACTCATGAATCCTTTAAGAAGGAGGCACAAGAGCTGTGTCTTTATACTCAGGAAGCAAAGGAGGAAAAAGGCTCCCAGGCCAAGAGAACAAAAAGGAAAACAAAAACAGCTCCCAAAAAGTGCAAGAGAAAAAGCCGAAGGAATAACAGTTTTAAGGCAAGGCTTAACTACTTCCTGTTGGCCTATGTGTAATTTTTTAAGGGGAAATCATAATAAATAAGGATAACATGACAGGGTGAGGTATGAAGTCTCCTATTTGCCAAGTGCTAAGCATACTGGACTATAGAGTTCAGTATTTTGGCCTAAGGCAGTGGTTCTCAACCTTCCTAATACTGCAATGTATTATCATTGTTAAAATGGGGACTGGACCAGGAGGTTGGCTGGTCTAAGGAAAGCTGCTGATGGAAACTTACTGGAGGGGGTAGTACATCTCACACTGTTGTTGTAGGCTTGTAACATTGATAGCGAAGAAAACATTTAAGATGAGGAAGGAGTGAAAATAATAACATTTGGAGACAGTAGACAATTTGGAAGGATTTTGCAATAGCCTAGCGTGCCAGATTATGTGAGTTTGAGTTCAGATTACAGCAGAAAAAAATAAAGAGATAATTTACTTGGCACTTTAATATTTAGACTATAGGCAGAGACTACCTCAATTATTTGCAATAAATAAAATATAGAGAAAATGAAAAATACTTACATTTCAGAATTAGGGCCCATATGACTTTACAAGAAAGAACATGTATGTTTCTTGCTTAGGAGATGTTGGCATTATTGACAGATGAAGAATAATGGTAGAATTTAGGTTTGAGATGGAGATAAGGAGAAAACACACACACACACGATTATGCAAAAACATGTAATCATAAAAGTAAATATTTCTAGAATATAGATATTTTAGAAATACAGATCAAATTTAAAACCATATGAATTTGGAGTTTCCTTGGGTAAGATGAGGGCAAAAGTAGGAGAAAAGACGATTCATAGTAATACATTTCAGTGGTAGACAAAGAAACACTGTTAGGAAAGAAGCGAAGACAACATAATCAGACATGGAGGAAGTTCACTAGAATTTCAAAATATTATGAAAGCCAAGGAAAGAGAAATTAAGGAGTGGAATCTTGAACAGTGTCAAAGGCAACACAGAGCTCAATAAAATGAAATCTAAACCACATCTAAAGGGACTAGCACTCTCCTGAGGCTCTGGCAACCTTAGTAAGAGCCATTTCAGCAATGTGATGAGAAGAGAAACCGGATTGCATGGGATGTAGACAGGATGTAATAATAGAAGGGAGAAACAGTAATGCATATTTTTTGTTGATAAGGCTTGGTTTTGAAGGGAAGAGAATGGATGAGACAGTCAAGAGAGTTCACAATAGGTCATGCACTTCTTTACAGAAGTAAAAAAAAAAAAAGGAGCAATTGGAGAGGGAGAACTTACAGAAAAAGAGAATAGATGATAAAGCAAGGATTTCTAAGTGATAACAGAGAAATTAGAAGACAAAGTTCTGCATAGAGTAAGGTGTATTTACCTAACTGAGGCAGGAAAGCATAAGAACATGAAAACATAGGGGCAAATACATTCGTAGGTAGTAGAGTGATAAAGAACTATTGCGTTGCATGTGAACAAAAGCAAAAGAGAATTCCAGAAATAGTTTCTTTCTCCTTCTTGATGGGTTAGCTTGCAGATGTTATATCATCTCTCATGTTTCTAAATTGTAATTAAAAGCTGATTAACAGCAGAGGCTGAGAGAGGAAGGAAACCTAAAAACCTAAGACTGTCTTATTTCCTAAGATTGACTGAATCCTAAAAGGATGGGAGTAGAGAGCAGTTTAAGAAGGCAGACAAGGGCCCGGAGGGCAACATCACCAAATTGATATCAGCTTGGCTCACGATCCCTTAGCTCTTTTCAAATTCCGTTTCCTGCTAAACTGAATGTGTTTGCTCTGGCACTATTTTCTTCTATCTTTTCAATGTCCTCAATACAGTCTCACCCTGACACTCCCTAACTGATCTCTACCTGACATCTGCTGGGAGGTTCCTGAATGGAACAACATTTGATTATTCTGTTTCTTTCTTTCTTTCTTTCTTTTTTTTCTTAAACGTTTATTGTGTATAACATCAAAATGAAGTGTGGAGTAGATATCTTGGGGCAAATATAATGGACGCTTGAACAAACACACAGATCCAGGTTATGAGCTTGTCTCTTGATGAAAAGATAAACATCAGTGAACTAAGACATTATAATTTGAAGACACGTGCATTAAAATGGAACTGATACCTTATGTTTAAAAATGGCAAGAGATATGTTGCAGTACACCACAGTGATAAATGTCAAAGTAATGATAAGCCTTCAAGTCCACGTTTTAGTAAAATGTTAAAATTGTGTCATTTTCTTTCCTTCTTAACTTCTTTACTTTTGTTCTCTCTTTTCAATCAGGAAATTGCATACTCTGAATTTTATTGGTTTTTCTGAAAAGATAATTTTGTGTTTAAAAGTACCCAAATAACATACGCCACCTTGCCAGGCTGACACTAGAGATCGTCCCCTTACTGAGCATGGCACACATCCAAAATATTCTGCCAATATGATTTTTGTACCTACTTTACCCCGGAAAATAGCTTCAGAAGATGAAAATTATACATGGCTTTTTGTGTCTTTGTACTTTGTTACAGTGTTACAAATAATCTATATGACTTCATTGCAATTATCTATGCTTTCAATAATTGAAACAAAACTGACTTCAAAGTATTTATTTCTTAGATTTAAGCTAATAAAAAGAAAAACAGAGCTCAGGAATGATTAAGCCAAGAATAATCTATGGTTTTGATATAAATACAACCATATCTTTGCCCACTGATATAAAATGAAAAGCCTTTAAGATGAAGCAAAAATAAATGATAATTGATAAAGGAAAATGAATGCCAATAAAATTTATATAGAAATTTTAAAACAACACAAATTTATAAATCAATGAATTACAGAGAAAAACATTAGTCCTGGTGAAAAGGTAATACGATTCTAGATAATATTTTTATGTTGACTGTGGTTTAATATCAGAATGTTTTTAGCACACATTTACAAATCAGATAATACATCTGTAACAACATAGAAGACTATAAATCTTTAATCAAATATGAAGGCTTATCTTGAATTCCTTGGTTATAGTTCAGGTTTGTCCTTCATATGTATAGAAACTGATCCCATAAATATGAGTTTAGGAAATTTAGATGAAGATTAATTACTAAAATCCTATTTGAAATGGTTCATGCCTAATAGATGCACCTACTGATTAAGTCCAAATCAAGACTCTTCAAACCAGGATCACTTTTGGGGGGCCAAGGCAGCCCGATGACTTGAGCTCAGGAGTTCAAGCTCAGCCTGAGCCAAGACGGAGACCTGTCTCGACTATAAATAGAAAAAAGTAGCCTGGCACAGTGGCACAAGCCTGTAGTCCCAGATGAGGGACTGAGGCAAGAGGATTGCTCAAAACTAAGATTTTGAGGTTGCTGTGAGATATGACACTATAGCACTCTACCTAGGGCAACTGAGTGAGACTCTGTCTCCAAAAAAAAAAAAAACAAAAAAACTAGACTGATTTGATAAAAATCACAAATAATATATTAGTTATCACAAATTGGCTACTAAAAGATTAGAATTTTTTTAAATTAATAAAAGGAAATATTGTATGTTAAGGAACAATTATTTACTTTGTCAGAGACTATACTTCATGTGTGTACTCATCAAATATCAAGGCTAATGTCTTCTCGGTGCCGTGCTTTCTTTTTTTTTTTTTTTTTTGAGACGGAGCCTCTAGCTATCCCCCTGGGTAGAGTGCCATGGCATCACAGCTCACAGCAACCTCCAACTCCTGGGCTTAAGCGAGTCTCCCGCCTCAGCCTCCCAAGTAGCTGGGACCACAGGCGCCCGCCACAATGCCTGGCCATTTTTTTGGTTGCAGCCATCATTGTTGTTTGGCCAGCCCGGGCTGGGGATTTGAACCCGCCACCTTAGGTGTATGTGGCTGGCACCCTAGCTGATTGAGCCACAGGCGCCGAGCCTCGGTGCTTTCTTTGACATGATCTGAAGTCCTTAGGCACTTTGCTCTTACAATCTTGACTTTCACATGTATTGGGAGTTTGCTAAACCATATGAGCTTCATCCAACTTGAAAATTTGATACTGAGCATTAGATGAAAACATATGATTCTGTTTAATCCAATGCTTTTTTCTTTGCCTTATTTTGCAGGTGTTTGTTTTTGTGTAAGGCTTTGTTATACTTGGTATGTTCAGTTCTTCATGCACAGCAATAAATTCCTTGAGAAGACTGACTATATTTTGCTAACCTGTTTCATGTATGTTTGCAAAATTAGAAGCTATCGTTGTTAGTTGAACTTATGTCTAACCCTTTTCAATGAGTAAATTCATATTTTTTAACTGGCTAACCAACATTTTATTAACTTGGGGTTTTTTTGTTTGTTTGTTTGTTTACTGTAGACCCTTCCCCTCTAGCCTGTAAAGACACAGATATGAAAAAAGAAATTAAACAATTGATCTGAAGAAACTTAGAGTTCAGGGAAATATGCCAATTTAAAAAAATATATAAATGTAACATCTATTGACAAAAACATAAGACATGCTATGGGAGAACAAGAGGCAGAGTTATCTGTTTTCCAGGGCAAAAGTAGACTTCCTTGAGGAAATGGTATCTGTCCGGAGAATTGACTGATGAATAGTAGCACACCACAGGGACCAAGACAATGGTCATGAGGAAAAGGCTTGTGTAAAACCCACAGAAATGGGAAGCAGGATACAGATGGCTTCAAGTTTGTTTAAAATGTGTCAGGCTTAAATAATGAAAGCCAAATGATGATTGCCTTTGCATAGGAAGCTTGGGTGTTTGGATTTCAGTCGGCACATTTACCTCCTCACCCCACACCCACCAAAGTTGTTGTCTAAGCAACAAATCTATAGGCTCATAATAACTACAGCTGAGATAAAAAGAGATTTAGGGATCTAATGAATATGATGGAGGGAAACTCTATAATATCCATACTTACTACTCCAAAATAGACTATCCCCTAATACACATGTGCACATTCTCTCTCTCTCTCTCTCTCTCTCTCTCACACACACACACACACACACACACACACACACATTCCTCCCATCCCCATCCCTCCAACTCCTTCTGGGGTTCTTTTGTGGTCACTTCGTTACTTACATATGGAAATGTTCTACTGAGCATGTCGTTTTTATACATAATGAATTAGTGACCTGTGAATGAAGGACAAAAGTAAGCAGGGAGATAGAAAAATTATTCCGGTAGATAATGTTTATAGCAATTTTGGGAAGATAGAATGGAGAGAAGTAAGTTAAAGAACCACAAAGGAAGAATCACCAAGAGAAACAAAAGAGATGCAGCCACCCCAAAGACAATGTCCCCATAATTTCTTTGTTCCTGAGGCAACTCATAAAACTAATAAAAAGAAGATCACACTGAAATGCAGACATGGGGAGTAACGGAGTCATTTCTGGAGAACTTTACAAGGTGGAATGAATAATCTTATCAGAACTGTGATTTAAAAATTTGAAAATATGAATGAAAAGTAGGGTTTATTTTTCACTAAATGCTCTTAACATAGCAACAAGGTCCAACACAGACCTTCTTTAGATTATCTTTGTCCATCTGTAATATTGTAGGTTGCTTCCCTAGGAAATAAGACTCCAAAGGAAGGACAGTGTTCAAGGTGTTTATTTGCTTGTACACTTTAAGATCAACATCAGCAGAAAGGCAAAAGAAGAGGGAGAAGAATTGGTCAGGAGAAGACATGCAGCAACGTTGGTTCAATGTTTGCCTCAGTTGACTCTGTAGGAAGTGATAGGATGTTATGTCGGGCAGAAAAGGACAGCGCTTCAGAGAGCACCCTACATGATCCACTGAAGATGTGCTCTCCTAGACGCAGTGAGGCCTGGATGAGCCTGCCCTCTTCAGCTGAGGTAATCCATGGCGATGGAAGTCGGCAGCTTTGTTTTTTATAGTACTCTTAAGAAACAGAGAAATAAGCCCTTGCTGGAAGAGAAATTTGAGTGGGACACTGTGCTTAGCTCACTACCCTCTACAAATTCATTTTTCAATTACTTGAAAATAGTTATTGAATCGCTCAGATGTCATCTCTTCTCCAAAGCAAACGTTCACATCTTTTCCCTCCCAGTTGCCTTCTAGATCATTCTCAGTTATATGTATTAAAATGGCTTTCTCTTCTTCAGTTTAGCAGCCCAAGCCTAGACAAAGAATTCTAATAAAAACTAGACCATAAAACACAGCATGGAAGACCAGAAAGGACAAAATAAATACTTCATATTAATAGACTCTTTTAAGAGATATATAGGGAACATTCCTAAGTGCAAAACAGGAAAAAAGCAATTATTTACATTGTTTTAAGGATGTTTGAGTTAAGTAGACAGAAAATATTGGGTTCTTTATACAAAGAGTTTAACTATTTATTTTATGGCAATCTGATCCTTGTAAATCCCTTCAGCCTGTAATCTAGAGGTAGGGCTATTAAATTAAATAGGCTAGTTGGCATCTCATTTTAAATATATGAGCAACAGGACTAAACAAAACTAGAAGATAAAGGTCACTGATTTGAGGATATGTTCCATGAGATTATAGGCTATTGTGTTGTTTGGTATGGAGTTACAGGCAGTTTTCCAGAACAAGATCTGAGATAAAGTACTTTTCTGTCCAAGGTTGGGCTGTATTTATATCACCACTGGCCTTTCTGCAGAATATGCCATCTGCCATTCTGCATTCAAGCAAAAGATTTGGAAAGTTTTTAGCATCATCAAAGCAAAGAAGAGAGAATGTTTGTAAAATATTATTGCTTTTGATATCGCTTAAAAATATTTCTGTAGCTTTTTTTTTCTTTGCTTATCTGAAACTGTTAAACAAGGCGAAAGTTTATGCTTGTACAAGAAGGCAATAGAGATGTCCAATTCATTAAATTGGTGAATTCTGATTACACAAAAGCCCAACAGTTTACAAAAGTTGCTAGGGATGGCACCATAACTTATCTCATCTATTATAACACATAAAATATGATCAAAAAGGAAACATACATAAATCAACTACTACTGTGGAGATCAAAAACCTTAAGCAGTTATTGTCTGTCCATATTATCTGAATTTTCTTTAATACATCTGGTCTCCAGAATGCCAGCTGAGGGAACAAATACCGGCAGGTGTAGGTACATATTATACATTCAAAAATAAGACCCCAATAAAGAGAAACATATTTTTCGGGTTTGTGATTTCAACTTCCCTTATCTAAGTATTTATGCCAAGTTTCAGATACAGACTCATTGAATTTCAACAGTGAAAAATAGCTGAGAAATGTGTTATTTAGTTTGCAATGTGATTTGTTTATGTTGTATGAACTTGCAGACCTCTTTTTGAATATAAAGTTTCTGTGCCTAAAAAAAACATACTTTTAGATGTTATCCTTAGTAAGCAAGGAGATTTCTGCAGAATAACATCACTGAGTCTGGTGATGTTAAATGAATCTAGTCTTCCTTAGTTCACCTTAGTGCTAAGGATGTGAGATTTATCTATCCTCTTTTACAATGGCCTTACTAATGCACTGGTCTAAACAAGTGCATGTAGATGCCATGAGAGGTTAATAGAGTTCATCAGATTTTTTTTTTTTTATTTCAGTTTCCTAGATGGAAAATCCCGGCGCCTCTTCTTCAACACCTGCTCTTCCTTCTATCGATGGATGAAGTCAGTAATTAGCCGTTCACTTATTGCCAGTACCTGCAGGATTAGTCCCATGATCCTTTTCACCTGGTCTAATTGGAATTAGGGCTTACTTAAAAATACAGATATAGCTTCTATCTTTTATTACAGGGTGATGATGATCAACTACAAATATAGCTTTTTATTTAAAGCTGGATTTATGAGAAATTGAACAATAATTCATAGGAATTTCTGATTTTCACCTACCCTTCACGAAACAGCTCGCCTTAACATTGCATCCTTATCTCTTCTTATATCTCTCTTGAATGTCTCTTTATTTATCAACTGTTTTTTCTATCTTGCAATCTTCAAATCAAATGCAAGATTGCTTAGAGAAATGGGTACCTCAAACTAGTTTTATGATAATCACTAAGAGGAACTGTTATGAAAATATGTATTCTCAGGTCCCTGTTTCAAAAGATTCTGATTTAGCAGGTTAGATTCTACAGGCAACAGGAAAGGAAATGGAGATTATTTGCAAGAAAAAAGAATTGTGGGTATGCTTTTGTGAAGCAGAGCAGTAAGAGAGGGAGGGAGCCGGGAGGCTGGAGGGGGCAGCTGATGGGGCAGCTGCTTTTGGTATGATCCTTTACATTATCTCCAGTGGAGGCAAAGACTCAGGCCTTTGTACCCCACAATGACTGGAGATGCTCCCTGTCCCAGAAAGGCACATGACTTAGGCACACTGCTCCTTCTGCTGAAAGCAATTCCCAGAGGGATTTCCTGATCCTTTCCTTATGTCTCTTGACAATGTGCTCTGTTGGACAGAACCACAATGCCCAAGAATCTCAAATACCTCTAGCCAGCTATACATTTTTACCTTTTTTTCTCTCAGATCTCTTCAGATTTGGCCAGGAAAATGGGGCTACTTGGGGCACGCACTGAGGACCTGGGCACATGGAACTAACTGCCTAGAGCTATTCCCTCCACCAAGGACAGTGGTTTCCAAAACACTCAGAACAACTCAAACTTTTCCCTAAGGCATCCAGCAATATCATATAAATACAAATAATTTTTAAAATACACATAGCAAAAGTAAGAAAAAAATTATCTTAGATGATACTGGGTCAGTTGATCTGTTCATTCATTTGACAAGTATTTATTGAATATTTTTTGAATACCTCTTATGTGCCATATGTGGTTCTAGGCACTGGGGATTCCACATTAACATAACAAGTACACAGACAAACTCTTCCCTGGGCATACTTTCTGATAGGATATATATTATTTAAATATGTTGAATTTTAATTTCCTCACCAGTTAATAACATAAGATAATTCTATAGGTAAAGTAGTCAACCTCCTACTTGGCATTAAGTTATCAAAAAGTAAGGACTATTTTCAATGCAGCTTATAATATGGAAAGAACATGGGCTTTGGGGTAGTTCCAGAGCCTCTACTCTATTTGTTTTTGGTTAGCTGGGAAATTTACCTAAATGCTCTAAGCACTGAATTTGAAAGATATATGATTGCTGAGTGAAGATAAATAGATCGTGAATGTGAAATGTTAAATTTAGTGGCATAACACAGAACTTTCTGAATAATTTATTTTTATTATTAATTTTATGAAGAAATTATCTTGAATATGCCTAGACACAGACTCATCATGTATGAAAAATAACAGAGGTTTGACATCAGTGGTCTAAACTGCTACCATTTTCTGTTACAGAAATTAGTAGATTACAGAAAATATGATGTTCTGTCCTCAGTGCAGAGAAGGTAACTGGCATCCTGTTCTGACATTATTCTCCTGGGACAGAAGGTGAGACATTTCATGGTGAATATTAGAGAACTGAAAAAATTCTGTCCTCCATAATATGAAAGTGTTTTCATTTTGTTTTGGTTTTCCTTAGGTGCTTATTTTTTTGGTAAGAATATATATAGGTGTGCTCTGAAACTGAGTTTGTCTATGATTGCGAAGAGTATAATGTTGAACTAGATACTCATGTTAATGTGCAACGTGTTAAAAATTAAAAATTTGTTAGCCAGGCACTGTGGTGGGGGCCTGTAATCCCAGTTACTTGGGAGGCTGAAGCAAGAGAATCACTGAAGCCCAAGTGTTTGAGGTTGCTGTGAGCTATGATGCCACAGCACTCTACCGAGGGTGACATAGTGAGACTCTGTCTCAAAAATTAAAAAAAAAATTGAAAACAAAATTAAAATTACTGAACAAAAACTAATGAGATGTATGCAAAACACTTATTCTCAAAGTAAAATAATTATCTTTCAACTGCACTAAATTTGAAGGAGAAATTTATATTCTTTTGTTCTAATAATGTTCCTTTTGAAGACATTTTGATGATATGCATAGTAATAAAACAATAAAACAATTCTAGGCAATGCCATTATCCCATAGAGGACTAAAGTATGCAGGAAAAAAGTCTAAATAGGATGGAACTCGACTTAAGGCAAGGTTACGAGAAGCCCACTCACTGTAAGTTAAAAGCTTTGTAAGCCTAAAATGCATTTAATACACCTAATCAACTAAACATCACAGCTTAGCTTAGCCTGTCTTATAAATGCTCAGAACATTTATATTAGCCTACAGTTGAGCAAAATCATCTAACACAAAGCCTATTTTACAATAAAGTATTTAATATCTCATGTCATTTATTGAAGATTATACTGAAAATGAAAGGCAAAATAGTTATATGGATACTCAACGTGCGATTTCTATTAATGTATATTGCTTTTGCACCATTGTAAAGTTGAAAATTTTTAAGTGGAACCGTTTTTTATGGCAGGGCCTACCTGTCTATTTTTTTAAACCAAGAAAATCTCATTTTCTTCTATTTTTCTGAGAACCATGGTGGGCTGTGTAACGATGATCTTGTTCAAGGGCTGAAGGAAAAGAGGACATATATATTTAAAAGGATCTTCTTATCCGCCCCACTTTTAGGCTTTTCTTGTCCCAGCTCACCTCCTCTGAGCCGAATTGATGGAGCATTTTGGAAGACAGAACACAGCTGGTATCTATAGGTAAAACTTCTCAGAGACATCAGAGACTCTTGAGCTAACAGAGTGAAAGTAACAACTCGAGGCCAGAAGAATTGAAAGTGATACAGAGGACTGCTGCAGTATTTTAAACTAAGAGGTAAAGTCTAGATCTTCAGCATGCAAATAGATTTAGAGTTAAAACATTCATTTTATGTAGGAATAGGGTTTTGGTTTTTTTTTTTTTAACTTAACTAGATAACAGTTTAGTTTTCTCAGGATCAAATAACAAAACATTAAAGTGCTTTTTGCAGTGTCAAGTTTAAGAACACGAGCTTCACTTTGGGTCAGTCTGACTTCTTCCTTGCTAGTGCCGCTTCCCAGATACATGACCTTGAACATATTCACCTTCCTAAAGCTCAGATTTCTCATTTGTACAATGAGCATTAATAAAACAACTCTTATGGCAGTTGTGAGAATTAAATGAAGTAATTTAAGGGAAGTAAACAGTGAGTGCTTAGAAAATTCTTAGTTATTGCTTTATTACTATTATTAATAATAGTAGCTATTTTTATTTGCATAGTTCCTGGGCTTATCAATTTATTAATTAAAGCAGTTAACATATGATTTCTAGCTACTCTCCATTAATTTGTTTCAGTTTATTAAAAAATGAACAAGTCTGACCATTTCTGATTTTCCTAGAATATTTTATTTCTCATCTCTTTTAAATAAGTGTAAAAACGTTTGTGGTATTTTCTTCCTGCAACAGGAGAGAAAGAATTGGCCCAAAGAGGAAAGATAATAGGGCTTTGGTAATGGGTCTATCCAGAGGCAATGAGGCTTCTAGGGAATGTAGAAGGTAGGCGTGTTCTTGTTTTGGTCCTTTACTAGAGTTTTAATAAGCATATGGTTTACATGTGCTTGCTCTCAAGTCAATGTACCAATTGAATGGATGTGAAACACTTGACATTTCATTTTCAGAAAATTGTTTGTATATAGGAAAATATTTGTCTCCCTGAAAAAGTGAGCTTAACAATCTTCATTGGTCATTTATTATAAAGAAAATTACCAAGTTATGTGATACAACACTGTTTTAGAGGAGAAAGCTAATTACTGAAACTCTAAGATCTCCCCACCCAACTAGAATACTTAATGTCTAATATTTGCATTTCTGTCTCAGAAATAAGGTAACTGTTTTTAAGTCTCCTAAAAATGCTTCCCACAAATGCTTTCTAAATTAAAGTATAATCCCTGCTATCTCCCAACTAGAATTATTGTAGAATTATAAGAGGAAAACTGCCACACTTACATATGCTAAGATATAATTTTCTAAAGCCTGTTCCCTGTAAAATTTTTCTAAGAGCTCTGAAAGCCTAATATCATCCCTATATTCAGGGTATAAAAGCCTGTCAACATTAAAATTGTCTCTTTCTTTTCTCTGTCTCCTTCCTAACCCAGGCTAACTTCCCTCTTCATTCTTACTTTAGACTGTATTTAACTTTAGGATATTTCTCAGACTTTCATTCATTTCAGTATGCCAGAGCTCAAAAATTTAACTTTTTAAAATGTTAAACACATTTAGCTCATTTTTGCTTTGCCATTTTAAAATAAATCACTGAATAAGGTATTTGGATTTTTGATTAAAGTAGAATATTGAAAACAATTTGTTTTCATTATACTTTTTGTAAATATTATACACTTTTTGTATCATTTGGACTTCCACCCTGACTTCCATCCTGTTGTTTTAACAAATATCTCTCATCTTTACTTTATTAAATAAGTTGCCTTAAAAAAGGATACTCCTTTAGTTAATTATTTTTATATAACTAATAGTAAACATATTCTTTACTAAATTGTATAGGGAAAACTTTCATGGGTATTTACATACACCCTAAGTATAATGGTTATTTAAAAATATATTTTGGGGGCAACGCCTGTGGCTCAGTGAGTAGGCTCCAGCCCCATATACCAAGGGTGATGGGTTGGAGCCCGGCCCAACCAAACTGCCATAAAAAATAGCTGGGCATTGTGGCAGGTGCCTATAGCCCCAAGTACTTGGGAGGCTGAGAATTGCCTAAGCCCAGGAGTTGGAGGTTGCTATGAGCTATGATGCTACAGCACTCTACCCAGGGCAATAGTGAGACTCTGTCTCTAAAAATAAATAAATTAATTAATTTAATTTAATATATTTTTGAATGCTCCCTTTTCTAGATTTCTTTTGTTATCCCCAATGAAAAAACAGCAATGATTGTTTCCAGCAAATGTTTTATTTCTCACACAGTTGACCAGTGACTGTCAAAGATAGTCTTTATCAGCACATTAGTGTCAAATGATGCAGTGTGAGACTACATGACTTGTTGTTCCCGCAAGTGGAATTATAGAGAAACGCCAGCACACTGAGTTCAAATCAAGCAAGGATCCTTTATTAGGCCAGTCAGTCAAGAGTAGGCTCACGCCACAAAGTCTCTGGACCACCTTGAAATGGGGGTGCAAGGCTTTTATATGGCATTTCAAGTGGAGGATGGGAAGCCCTAGAGTAAGCAGACTTGTACTGAAGCCAATATAGCAAGTTTAGAACTATAGGGAAGGGTCTGGGGTCTTGGGACAGTGTCGTACAAATCTAAAATTGCTCACAGACAGACCAGACAGACAGGTGATAGGATTGTGGTTTCTGTCACAGAATTCTGCAGCTGTCAGCTAAATTTCTTTCACATTTCTGTAGGGTCTCTTAAAAGGCTATTTTGGTTACAAAAGGGGCGGGATTGGCAAGCTTAAGAAAATGGAGTAAGTCTGGTTCCCTTACTCAAAATGGATGTAGTTAGGGCATCACAGACTCAGGTGGTGGGATGCACATGGGCTCCTACGTAGGCTCTGGGAAACGTGGTAGTCATGACACTCATCTTGTGTATCTCAAAGTTTCATAGCCCGATTTAAACATGAATTATTAATTTATAAGGAATAAATGTTAATTTATTTAATTAATATTATTAATAATTATTATGTGCCAGGCTGGATTCCAGAGAGTAGAAACACAGAAATCTATAAAAACTGAGGCTATTGTTCTCATAAGGTTTATACTATTGTAATAGTAATGATAAAGAGGGCTCTTGTTAATCTCAGTCACTAAAACTCAATTTCACACTTTTTAAAAAGACATTATTTTTCAACATCGGCAAAACCCCCAGTCTGAAAGGCGGTGATGTGTATAAATTCCCAAGTTCACAATGTTCATAATCAGTCGGACTAAAAATGTTCTACTCCAATCTCTCTGTTCCTAAAAACCGGGAGACAGCTGCTCCTGAGGCAGGAGCATGCCCGTATTGTATTAATTGGTAGGCTACTTGAGATCACAGGCTTGCTGTATTCTGCTAAATTATCCCTTCTTTGTAACCTACTTCCTACATATTGTATTATCACAGATACTGCACAATAAATAAATGAATACTTGAAAAAAATATATGTCATTATTGGCCTGAGAGACAAGTAATTGCTGCTCAGTCAGCTCTTAGCTCCAATCGCATGGAGATAATTAGGTCAAGGTTAGCACATTTCATATTATTGCTTTCTTCTTTTTCATTCCCAGGTTTACAGACTTATCTAAAAATATACCTGTCATTAACTCTTGGTTCTAAGACAGAAACCTGTTTCAGACCAACCCCGTCACTATTCCCATAGCCATTCATTACTGTCTCACTCTTCCGTCCCACTGACCGGTCCCTCTTTAGTGGCCCTGTCTTAGTTGTCTCCAAACGTAAATCAGGCCTTCATTCACCATGAACTTCCACCTCGTCATCTCCCTTCCTCATGCACAATTCTAAACTGTAGTTCCTAATCACCACTTCCATATTTCTTTTCCTTGATTTCCATTTCCAATCAATCTCCAAGTCTTGATGACTTTACTTTTAAAAATATTTTACGATCAATTTAGCAAGTGCTCATTCACCCACCCAGTTTATGAAATAACATCCTTGCCAGTGTAAATCCTTTCTCTCCCTTGCTCTCTATAGGAAATAAATCACTGTGTGCTGTCAATTTTTTCTCTTTTGATGAATCCATCTATATTTTCAATGTTCTGACTCCATCGGAAACCACCCTCCTTTCTCCCCTAAGCTACTGCCATCATCTCCCTACAAGTCTCATTGCATTTTCTCATCCCACTTTCTCCCTCTAATGAGAGAGACAGATGTGTGGGACTCCAGTTGTACAGAAATGCAGAAGAAATACAGTGAATAATGTCTTTAAAAAAATATTGATCTGGCCGTTAAAAAACACAATACAAAGTGTGCTAAAAGCCTTGAAGTTATTATTAAATAACTGTATATTATATTAGTATTAACTACTTGAAAAAAGGCATAATGCCCTTTTTTGTGTGTTGAAATGATTAGATTTATAGATTTCTGAAGGAGTCTTTCCTATTAAAAATTTCATCAAAGGGGAGATTTACCCCTAAAGCACAAACACATGTTGGATTAATCTCTGTTCCAATGTTTTCTGAAAGTCAGTTTTTCTTTCATGTGAAAGAAGAAAATTTGGAACTATGGTGTTAGTATTCAAGTTTTAAATTAAGGATGGTTAAAATGCAACTTAATACTTTCCCTCAGTAAATTACATACAGACTTTTTAAGATTTTTCTAAAACTTTTCAAGAATTTAAAAGTTATGCAAAAGATTAATCATTCCTGAAACACAACCATTGTCTCTAGCCAGGACCCACATACGTACCAGTGATGTTTGAAACCAATGTGATTTTTAAGACTATTTGAAATCTTTAATTTTAAGAATGGAAACTGAAAAAATGGCAAAACTATATTAATTAGTAAAATGGCTTTGTTTTTGCTAGCAGAATATATTCAATTCCATTTAGCCAAGAACTCTGACTCCATGAAAAATCCTCCAATATATGTTTTGAGGAAATGCAGAAACAAGATAAAGGTGTAAGTAAGGATGAAACAAACATCATGTGTGTCATCTTCAAAAATATCCTGTTAAATATCTTCATATCATATTTTGTCTCTTCAGATGTCTACATACCAATTGCCAAAATCTTTTTTCCCCAACATTTGTGGAGAAGGTTGGGAAGGGTGTAAAAATCTGAACAGTTGTGTTTTATATGAAACAATCCATCCTCTTTGTTACATTACAGGTTGATAGTCAAGTTGTGCTCCTACCTTGTAGATTTCTACTTTATTTTAAATGATACCGGAATAAGCATTTCATTCAGGATAAAAGTCTTGTCAAAATCAACTCTCTTGCAAGAATGCAGTATGATAATGGTAGTGATAATGATGATAACCCTAAAATAAAGCCAGCGTTCCTCGAGTGCTTATTCTAAGCCAGCAGTTTGGTGCAGTCTGTCTTTGCATTTTTCAGAAGCTCCATGGGGCATAATTCTGTTATCATCATTGGGAGAAAAAAAACTGAGAATCGGGAAGTTGATTTTTTTTTTTTTTTATAGTCACAGTGTTACTAGGTGAACTTAGAGTCTGAGATTATGCAGTTGGATTCCACATTCTCATACCTCCCTATATTTAACAGTATTAATCCACTTTCCTAACAAGTTTTAAGCATGACTTATCACTGAATTCTCAGTCTGGAACTTCACCAAGATCGCTATACACTGACCTGATGGGAACTTCTGTATATATTACCAGCTTTTCCTCTTTCTCATTATCAGTCATATGTAAAGGTCACATCCTGAAAGTCCTGCTATCATGGACCAGTATCCTAAGAAACATAAACCCTTTTTCTCTTTCATCTCACCCTGTGAGTTCAATACTTCTTGTTTTGATAATTCAACTGCAGTATAACACAGAAAATATCTATCATTCTAAGTACTAAAGGTATTTTGATATTTTGTACAGTTAATTTATCATGAAAACATTCAAATGGTATTATTTATCCTTATTTTAGAGGTGCAACTTGTAAATGCAAGCATGAAATATTTGTACTTTTATTTCAAATGAGTAGACATTATTATTGTCATATAAGAAATCATTAAGGTAATTTAAGCTTTGTTCTAAACTTCATTAATTTAATACTGAGCAGAGAGTTTGTAGCATTGAAGTGGCTCCTAATATACAGGTGTGAATAATAACTCTCTTCCTTTATTTATAGAAAATGTCCATTCAATTGCTACTGCATTAAACTTCTAAAGCATGCACCCAATAATGAACATTATGGTCTATTAATTTTAATTCAATCCCTTTCACTTTTGATGAATAATACAACTTCTTGTCTACTCTAATACAAATAAAACAGAATCTAAAAATATTACAATGGTGAAGTTTAATTCTTCTACTTTATCAGATTTTTCCTTAATATATATTTCCCCCTCATTTATATTTCTTTGTTCATTTATCTTCCTACTACTGCTGAATGGAGTTTTTAAAGTTATTTCAAAATTGGTGCTTCAGTCAAAATCTGTGCTTCTTTAAGCTCATGCTTCACACGTACCACTTCCCAAACCAGCGTCCTTTTGCTTCAACTGTCACATTTTAAAATAAATTAGAGACTCACCATCCACTGGCTATTGAAGTTCATGAATTAATTGACTTGAATGTTTTGGCTTTCTTTGATCTAAGCTATTTTCTCAGTAATACTGTGATTTACCTGACATTAAAGGGCAAACCGAGCAATGAGTTTCTGGAACTACCTTTGTATGAAACAGCACCAGTATACCAATGAGTGGCACTAATTGTACTGGGGATATTTACAGGAAAGAAGGATGCAAATATAACATTTTTTAGGACATGCCAAATGGCATATATTATTGTTAGAGGTATATGAAGACATAATCATTTGGTTCTATTTAGCAGTTGTGGTTTAGCATATACTATATGGAGGCATTTTGGAGGAAATCAGAAAAAAGCCTATGAACATAATTGAAGAAGGTGAAAGTGGATTTGATCTGACTAATCTATATTTCTTTCTACTCCTTTCATTAGAGCAAACAAAATGATTTGGTTTTGATATTCATCTTTTCAATTTAAAATTAAAAGGCAAAAAAATGCAAATAAATTAGTAAAATAAGTAATCCAGGTTAAAATAACTAAATTTTTGCTGTCATAATTTTAGCCTTGATAAAGAGATATAGAAAATACAATTCCAATTATTTGCCTGTCTGATTAAGAAAAATTTGCTACAAATATATATATTTGTAACAGAGGATGTCTACTGTCATCCTTTCTAGGTTTATATATCTTTCTTATATAGTCATTGGCTTTCTTAAACAGTGTTTTCTCTTTCTGAAAAAATAGAGGGCAGAGATATTCACTATCATAACCTCTAAACCAGGAACATGGAGAAAGCACTGGAATCTATTCGTTGATTCTCGGTGTCTCTTTCCTTGCAATATTTTGATATTTTCTCTTCATTTTCATTATTTCATATGGCAGTTACTTCCCACACTGCAACAAAAAATAGCTGGGTGTTGTAGTGGGTGCCTGTGGTCCCAGCTACTCAAGAGGCTGAGGCCAGAGAATCACCTAAGCTGAAGAGCTGGAGGCTGCTGTGAACTGTGATGCCACTGTACTCTACCAAAGGTGACAAAGTGAGACTCTGTCTTAAAGAAAAAAAAAAAAGATGGAGGATGAAGAGAAAATAATTCCAAAAGCACTAAATCCTGAATTGTGTTTAGTGAGCAACTTAGGCTGATCCAAGCGTAAGAAGGGGCTCCTGGTGGTGGTGATGGTGATGATGCATGTCAGTCACGTGATCCTAAAAGACCCAATCAACATTCTTTTACATGGATTAATGTGGATCAAATAAAAAAGATTTTCTTCCTTTCTGAGATCATGAGCTTGAACACTATGTAAAATTCTGACTCTGCAGATTATTTTTCGAACCTTAAAATAGAAACCTTAAAGACATGTTCCAATTCAGAGAAAATAGGCGCTAAAAAATGAAAAAAGAAGAGAGATTCATTAGTTCATTGTTTGGAAACCTGGATGTACTTGTGCCTTAATCCCTGGACTTTTTGACCAAGGTAATCTGATACTTTTATTGTTGTTTTTGTTTGTTTGTTACTTTTAATTGGATTTGTCCCTTGCAAAGGAAACATCCTGACAAAATTGTGTCAGATGAGAGTGGGGTTAAGTATGGGAAGTGCAGTCCCTTGAGACTCACAGAATGATCTAGACCTTGCAGGCAACATCACTGCTTATAATTAATATCAGTAAAAGGTGAAGGCAGTTACAAAGTTCTGCAGGCTGAGCTACTGCACACTAGATCTAAGTGCAGACAGACGTGAAGTCTCAAAAGACATGGGGTAAGAACAATGGATATAAACTTTTCCTCCGCTGAGATTTGCACAGTACAGTATGCTGTCACCTGGAGTGAAGATCACATGGGTTCTGCCTTGTAAGATGCTAATTTCTAGTTGCAATGATAGTCACCTTTGGTCATAGTGGTGGCACTTATTTCACCACCCAGTAATCTCACACATTTTTTTATACCTGGCACACTCTTTTTATCTCCCTCTCAGCAGAATGTTCATCACTTTTTCAATGTTTAAATCCTAGTTTTGCTAAACTTTATTCTAAACTGTAATTTACATTGATCATTTCTTTCTCATCAAATAATTACCTCATAATTACAAAGAACACACCCAAAATTCTCATCATAGATTTAAGCACTTTTATTTATGAACTCCTTTAACATTCACAACTGTTTTATAAGAAAAAAATTTATAATCAACACCACGTTATTTAAAAAGCAATGGAATAGGGGCAGCACTTGTGGCTCAAAGGAGTAGGGCACCGGCCCCATATGCAGGATGGGTTTTTTTCACTGCAGGAGGTGGCAGGCTTAAACCCAGCCCCAGCCAAAAACTCAAACAAACAAACAAACAAAAAATGCAAGGGAATAAACACTAAAGTATGGTTTTTATGGGTGCTGGTCCTATGTAGACATCTTATTAAGAAGGAAGGTAGGGCAGTGCCTGTGGCTCAAAAGGGTAGGGTGCCAGTCCCATATACCTGGTGGCAGGTTCAAACCCAGCCCTGGTCAAAACTGAAAAAAAAAAAAAAAGAATGAAGGTAAATTATAGTCCTTTCATTTAACTGAAGTATTGGGCATATAAATGATATTAAACCACATTTTCGGTAGATTGTACTTTGACCTCAAAAGAATAAAGAGAAAGTCTGGGATATTCCTTTATTAGGTTTATTAGTTTCCTATTCTATCAAAAACTACTACAAAAGATCCAGCAGCCTTAAACAATATAAATGTATTATCTTACAGACATGTTTGGTCAGACATTCAGGTCCAGCATGGCTCAGCTGGCCCCTGCTTTAGAGTCTCACAAGGCAGAACTCAAGGTGTCAGCTGACCTGTGCTGCTTTCTGGGGGGATGGGGGTGAATCGCCTCCCAGCTTCTTTAGGTTGTTGGCCAGTCTAGTGCAATAGGAGAGAGAGTGTGGGGGGGCCTGCTGTCATTTGAAACCATTATTAAAACTTAGAGCCCTCTCTCCAGTCCTTGGAAATATGATCCAGCATCTTAGAGCCAGCAAAAATTCTTAGATCTTTCTCATGAGTAGAATCTTTTCTTTACACATCTCTTCGGTCTCCAGCCAGAGAAAGTGCTCTGATTTTAAAGGCTCACTTGACGATATTGGAGCCATCTAGGTAATTCAGGATGATTTCCCTATTATAAGGTCTATAACCAAAATTACATCTACAAAGTCCTACTTGCCATGTGAGGCCATGTGATTCTTACAGGTTCCATGGATTAAAGCACGGGCATCTTTGAGAAACCATTCTGTCTATCACACCAGATAATCTTTTTTGTTTTGTTTTCTTTAATTCATAAATTACTGAAAGAATTTTTTTCAAATGTGCATCAGACCTTATGTCCAAAACCACTATAATACTTCAGAGCACATAAGAATGAAAGTACCTGGGCGGCACCTGTGGCTCAGTGAGTAGGGGGTCGGCCCCATATAGCAAGGTTGGCAGGTTTGAACCCAGCCCCAGCCAAACTGCAACAACAACAACAAAAAAGTAGCTAGGTGTTGTGGCAGGCACCTGTAGTCCCAGCTACTTGGGATACTGAGGCAAAAGAATTGCCTAAGCCCAAGAGCTGGAGGTTGCTGTGAGCTGTGACATACAGCACTCTACCGAGGGCAACAAAGTGAGATACTGTCTCTAAAAAAAAAAAAAAAAAAAAAAAAAATGAAAGTAGCTATTGATTGGCTGAAGATACATATGAGTTTAACTTAAAAAATATTTTGAGAAAAAGATATGCCATTCCAACTGGAACGCAAAATTTCTTCAGTATTAAGAAAATATTGTCTTTGTGAAGGAAAATTGCGAAGTGGTTAGAATATATGGAATGTGCCTAAGGATCTTTTACAAAGTAAAAACTTAGAAATTAACTGTTTTTGGCTCAGTGCCTGTGGCTCAAGTGGCTAAGGCTCCAGTCACATACATTTGAACCCCTAAGGTGGCAGGTTCGAATCCAGCCCAGGCCACCAAACAACAATGATGGCTGCAACCAAAAAAATGGCCAGGCATTGTGGCAAGCGCTTGTGGTCCCAGCTACTTGGGAGGCTGAGGCAGGAGACTCACTTGAGCCCAGGAGTTGGAGGTTGCTGTAAGCTGTGATGCCATGGCACTCTACCCAGGGGGATAGCTTGAGGCTCCGTCTCAAAAAAAAAAAAAAAAAAGAA
>CAUYQV010182116.1:0-39475 GCA_963574575.1 Galagoides demidoff
CCCCCTGGGTAGAGTGCCATGGCATCACAGCTCATAGCAACTTCCAACTCCTGGGCTCAAGCGAGTCTCCTGCCTCCGCCTCCCAAGTAGCTGGGACCATAGGCACCCGCCATAACGCCCGGCCATTTTTTGGTTGCAGCCATCATTGTTGTTTGGCAGGCCCGGGCTGGGGATTCGAACCCACCAAGTGGCTGGCGCCTTAGCTGATTGAGCCACAGGCGCCGAGCCACTCTGGAAAATTCAATGGCATGAAATTGCCTCTTTTGGTAAAAACCTTTTTGTAGTGTACTTGTTCGCTATATAAATATGAATATTTTTATATACTAATAAATAGGTTGAGAATATATGGATAGCTTTTTAATTGCTGATGATTTCCTTATAATTTATACCATACCATTGTTTATTCAATAAATCGTTGTTCATTTAGATTATCTCTATTTATTAGAGGAAATGCATGAAACATCCTTGCTCATATGTATTTATATACTTTCTCAGTTATCCATTGTCTCCCCCCAACTCTCAGGATGATTGGAACAATTTGTACTTTTAGATACACATTGTTTTAAATCTTAATTTATCTCTACTGATATTCTCATTCAATAATTATTTTGTCTTTAATTATTTTTCATAACTGTTAACAACTATTTGGATGTTAGCTCTGTTACTTTTATCATTTTCTCTACATTTTTTAAAAGATACTTTCCCCATATGTGTGATTAACTATTTGTGTGGCTGGAAGATTTTTATTAATTTATTTATTTTTTGTAGAGACAAAGTCTCACTTTATCACCCTCAGTAGAGTGCTGTGGCACCACACAGTTCACAGCAACCTCCAACTCCTGGGCTTAGGTGATTCTCTTGCCTCAGCCTCCCAAGTAGCTGGGACTACCAGCACCCGCCACAACACCCTGCTATTTTTTTATTGCAGTTTGGCCAGAGCCAAGTTTGAACATGCCACCCTTGGTATATGGGGCTGGCACCCTACCCACTGAGACACAGGTGCCACCTAGGCTGGAAGATTTTTTTTTTTTTTGAGTAATTTTTTTTTTTAAGAAAAGGTAAATAGTGGTTACTCTTAGGCATTATGTCTTAAATTTCTCTTGCCTTCAAACATGGGTAATTATTTGACTTATTATATAGCTGTGTCACATTATTTTTAGTCATTAAGTGCTATGAAGGAAAGTCATTATCAACCTTATTTAAAAAATGTCTTTTCTTCTGTTTTTTAGAGATGGATCTCATTGTTGCCCAGGCTACATTTGAACTTCCAGGCTCAAGTAACCATCCTGCTTCAGCTTCCCAAAGAGCTCTGGGACTATAGGTGTGAGCTGCTACTTTAAAAAATTAGTGAAATATTATATATTTCATTTTATATATATATATATATATATATATCTTATTAGAGACAGAGTCTCACTTTATTGCCCTTGGTAGAGTGCTATGGCATCGAAGCTCACACAACTACTGGGCTTAGGTGATTCTCTTCCCTCAGCCTCTGGTGTAGCTGGCACTACAGGTACCCACCACAATGCCCAGCTATTTTTTTTGTTGCAGTTTGGCTGGGGCCAGGTTCAAACCTGTCACCCTTGGTAGATGGGGCCAGTGCCCTATCCACTAAGCCACAGGTGCCACACAAAATATATATTTTTTTGAGAACTAGAAATTACCAGGCAATTCGAGATTCTTATTACTTAGTGGCCCCTGGATAAGTGTAGGTTTAACCCTTATTCAGCTCAAGGAAATTTTCTTCTATTAGTTCTTTCATTAGTACTTTATCTGCTCTGTTCTCTCCTGGAATTTCTAGTGTGTATGTATGTATTAGACATCCTCAGTCTGTTCTGTATATCTTCCAACCTTTTCACTTATCATAGCCATCTCTTTTCTCTCTCTTTTTTTCTTTGTATTCTGAGAAGGTATCTTAAATTGTTCTTCTAATTTACTCCTTTGTTTCTATAGCATCCAATTTGTTATTTAGAATAAATTGTCAAGCATCTGTTAGCAATTATACCTGAACTCAAATTGTTACCTTTTTTATAAATATAAGCATCTCTCAAATTTCAGAGGAATTGGCTTAATCTTTTCCTCTTTTCTGGAATTAATTTGTTTTATGTGGGAAGCACTTGCCGTAACCCTACAGAAATGTCCTGTTCATTTTCATTGCTAGAACATTTCACATGCCCAGTGAAGGCTGTAGAATTTCTGCAGCAGTGCGGCTTAGTATTTGGAGTACATAAGAATTTTTCCTGGGTCAGGGGCCCTTAGATTTTTTAAACAGGGGGCCAGTTCACTATCCCTCAGACCGTTGGAGGGCTGGACTATGGGACCCAGGATGAGTTGGCTGCTAAGCAGGACAGGCAGCAGTGGCAAAAACACCCAGCAGGCCGTATAAATGTCCTAGGCGGGCTGCATGTGGCCTGTGGGCCGTAGTTTGAGGATACCTGATAGGTCACTGTGCAAATCTTATAATCCCAGATATGGTCAGTGGGTGGGGAGTTAAGTGCATGTTTTTAATAATTTAAAGCTTTTAATTTTGAAAGATATTAAAACTTTAAAAATTTTCTAGACTAGGAAACCATTTTTCTGTGATGGGATAAGGCAGACTTCCTAATTAAAAATAGTCATTTTTAATGACTATTAAAAACAGCTCGTTTCCTACATGTATTGTGAGAACTGTAAATGCCAGCACATAGTCTTCGCCTCCGGATTCTGTTAGGAGCCTGGTGTGGAGCTACTTCTGCTTTTTTTTTTTTTTTTTTAGCAACCATCCTTTCAAGTAGAAGCTGGATATGAGGTCCTTACCCAGTTGGTGTCTCTCAACATCCAATGCACCTCCCAGAGCATCCTTAATATTAAGATTTGGCCCCTCCCAACTGCCAAGGTATGCTGCATCTGACACCAATCAGCCCGTAAGAGCCATTGACTATATTTCCAAATAGCTCGTGAGCTAGTTGTTATATATAGCTGTTAATAAAAGTTGAATGATAGAGCCTTAAAAATCATAAATTATAATCATAGGAATTAAAAATTAAATTGTAGACTTTCTATCGCATACTCAAAACTCATCACTTTCTAATTGCTTTACTATATTTTATTACCAAGACTCTTGACGTTTTCACCGACTGCATCTGCATGATGGTAATACTATATATTGGTGTGCTTCTGTGCACCTCTTCCCAACTCCGGATTCAGTAATGTGCTTAAGGAGCTAAGGGTTGAACATTTTCAGCATATCCTTGCTGGTTTACCCTTACCTTGAGCCTCAATTTTCCTAAACTGGCGGAGGTAGGACAGTGTGCCATATAGTTCTGTTAAAGGTTTACAGTCGCTTACTTCTCAGTGATGCTTTCCCTTCAAAGACCTTTAATCCTAGGCGGGTCCAAACTCCTTTCATCCTATCCTGTGCTCAGATTTTTCTATAAGCTCCTCAAAAGATCTGATGACAACCTCTCCCGTTAGAGAAAAGAAAAAAAATTGTACTTCCAGTTTCACGGATCTTCCTAAACTGTATCATTGAAATTTATGTTGGTCAGATGAAGTGTTAAAAAATAAAGCGGAAAAAAAAAACCCCAGAACTAATCATCTCTCTCATCAGAGAATGAAGAACAAAATGTAGGGCTATGTGAGGCTGGGCTCCAGACCAAGCTGATGTCTAGATAACTGAGTGTCGTGCCCTGTCCTCCCCAGCTTTGAGATTCGGCAATGCCTGAGATGTTACAAGAACCAGAAAAAGAGAATCACCACCGCACTGCTGGCCCAGGGCAGTGGAGTGCGTAGCAGCCATCCTTGGCTGTGTTGGCCTTTCCTTTCGCAGGACTGGCAGAGCTGCCTTCTCAGACATGTTGATGCAGGTGCAGCCCAAAGCGTGTGAGGAAATGGACAAGATGTGGCTCAAGCAGGGTTCTAGAGCCAAGCTGCAGAACCTCCTTTCTAGAACCACATTCGGTTTCTACTGCAGATTCGAATAAGAAGGACCATATGGGGAATGTCTCTGAAGAAAATAATTTTTTTTTTAATTGAGAACATTGCATAAGAGCTGCTATCATTTACAAAGATCCCTTTGACAGAGTCCTCTCAAATATCAGGGCAAGAGAAATTATTAGCTCACACTGAACTAACTAGTTTGTCCTATTAGAGCATCAGGACTATGAAACCATTGTGTGGTCCCTCTATGCCCGGCTGGTGGAAAGCTCTGTTTTCATTACTGAAACTTTCCTTAGACACAATTTGATTTTATTTTCAATAACTTCTCCCTTCTCTTCATTTACTATTTGTTTTGCATTTATTTGATGTGGCTGGCTTTTTAATCTTGTCATACTTGTATTTAATAAAATGTTACATGATATTTTTTCCAGAACAATAAATAGGATAGCCAGCTGTGCAATGGATCAATGATTTTATTGTGTTGGGTTGATGAGTAATCCAATGCTCTGTACCTAAGAGTCAGTAAAAGTAAAATAAAAATTTTCTGGAAGAACATAAAGATATGGATAAGTATGAATATTACTATATAAAATATATAACACTTAAAAAGTTAAGGAAATGCATTTTGAGGGGTCTACCATAGGTCCAGCCCTATGCTAAGAATTACCACAATTAAAAAGCTGCAGATAACAGCCCTTGGGAATGTACATGGTCTCAATATATTGGCCGGTCTTACCAACAACCATATTTATTGGGTTCCATATATTAGATGCCAGTCACATTCCAGGTACACTCTCTACCTCTTCTATTTCCTCACCTCTAGAGACACTGATAGGGCAGGTTTCCTATTAAACTGATAAGCAAATGATTCTGATGTGCAGTGAGGGTTGAGGATTTCTCACCGAGAACAAAAGGAAAGGTGCAACTGCGTGCAGATCGCATCTAACATGCCAAGGCGAAGAGCCAGGTGAGGCCCTGGCATCTGTCCCTGACGGCCTGCCTGGGGCCGAGGGGTGTGATGTCAGCCGTCTGAACCACCTACAGCATGGGAACCACAGACAGAGACATGCAATTCTAGGGGAGAACTTGTAGAGGGTATAAAGGTTTTGACAGAACTTGAAAAACCAAACACTTCACCTGAAAAGGGGTGGTATTAAAGATGCACAATAGTCTTAGCCTCGACAGATGAAGCCCAGGAAGAAGCTGCCAGCAGGAGCAGATGAACCGGGAAACGTGTGAGATGTTGTCTCTCTCTGAAGCCCTCGGCCTCACTCCTCCCTCTAGCCTCTCCAGCTTTAGAGTTCATTCCTTTCTGCACTATGTCTTATGTTAGATGGCAGCTGTTTGACTGCGACAAACTTTGATTTCACCTGTCATGTTTTCACTGGGCCTCCAGAAGGAGGGACAGTGTCCAGTGCATAGTAGGTGCTCTAAGCTTTGAATGAATAAGTTGAATGTCCCACTGTCATGGTTCTAAAGAAATAGATCATTCCCACTGTCACCAAAACTATTTAAAGCTCCAAACTGTGTGGCACAGGGCCTCTGGGAGATGTCAGTAAATATGTAATACAGTGACTAGCACGCTTTCTCCATTGTGATGAAGTTATCCATATTTTTTGGTTTATGAAGGCTTGGACTATAAATCATTGTGCTCTGAAATGAGAGCTCCATAAATAAATTGGTTCCAGTGGGTTAGTCATGCAACGTATGGTATATCTTCCAGTCAAAACCATAATTCTAATGAGCAGTCCCAGTGATGAATGGACCTATCTGGTAACTTTGTCCTCAACATGATGAGTGTAGGGGGGTGGTGGTTGATTGTCCCATTCTCATGTTATAGGCCAAAACTTTATATGTGTCAGGACAAGCATAGCTTTAGAGATTTTTATTTAACAAGTTAAACCTAAGGTCATGCTACAGAGAGGAGGGAATTTGTTCGTTTCCTTCTGGAAAGCAGAATGCAGATAAGCATTTTGGTGGTTACTCATTTATCTTTTAAAATTTTTTTCCAAAGCATTTCAGCAGTTCTGTGTTGAGCTGATTTATGACATCAATACCAAGCTAGAGATTGCAAAGTGCTGTCTTTTGAGAAGATTATCTGAAGTTTGGATAGTGAACAATCAATTATATCTATTTACACTTAAGATGTTGCAACAGATTTTTATTTTTAGGTAGACTTTTTAAGGGATAGGTTAGGGCAAAAAATAATTTTTTTCTGAATGGGCTGACACTGTGTCAGGTCTTAACAGACTGTATTTACCTGCCTCCCACCATAGCCAGCTCTCAGGAAAAGGCCCTGGCAATGTTGCCTCCTCCCATTTTTACCTTAGTGCAAAGAGAATTTGGTAGGCCACATTCTCTTAGCACCTCATGTTTTAGAAAGATGGGCAGAATGTCATTTCCAAGTATATTCTCTGCCACATTGGCAAGAACTGGCCTGTCAGGTTTGATTTACTGGAAGTATAGGTTTTAAGATGTCAGCAAGAAATGTGGATCCTGATTCGGCAAATGCTTTTACTTGGAATTGTCACTGGCAACCCAAAGGGCCACCAGTTGTATTGTGAGTTATAATTGTGGCCATATTGTAAACAGAGAACTGGAGAATTGAGTAGTTTCATTCAGCATGCTGAATCACAGCTTATGTGCTGGAAGAATTCCCAGAGACCATCCAGATGCATACCTTTATTTTACAGATAAGAAGTTGGAGGCTCAAAGGTGCCCTGAATTCACCAAGTTCCCATAGCTGGTTAAATGCAGAGATAAGGGGTCTGGTGCGGTGGCTCATGTCTATAATCCTGTCATTGTGGGAGGCCAAAGCAGGAGGATTGCATGAGCTCATGAGATCTAGACCAGCCTGAGCAAGAAGCAAGAGTGAGACCTCATCTCTAAAAATAGCAAGTGTTGTAGCAGGTGCCTGTAGTCCAAGCTACTTGGGAGGCTAAAGCAAGAGGATGCCTTAAGCCCAAGAGTTTGAGGTTGCTGTAAGCTATGATGCCACAGCACGCTACTGAAGGGTGACAAAGTAAGACTCTTGTCTCCAAAAAAAAATGCAGTGATAAGATCATGCTGGATCTCCAGACTGCAAATCAGTCTATTTTCTTTGTTTCTATAGAGTCTGTATTATGAGCATAAATTATTAATATATTGAAGAAACATATTGCTCATTACTGGTAATGGCTTTTGATTAAAATACTAGAAGTACAACAGGCAGACCCCGGGTTATAAACATCCAACTTATGTACAACTTGCACTTATGAATGGAGGCTATTACAGTGAGTTCCCAAACATCTGATTGACATGTGACTTGCACTTATTAACAGAGGCTATTACAGGTAATAGGTAAATGTGCCTATTCCAACTTACATACAAATTCAACTTAATAACAAACCTACAGAACCTGTCTCATATGTAACCCGGGAACTGCCAGTATGTCAACAATCAGGTGACCTAAAATGTTCTTCAAACTTTAGTGTGCATTAAAATCACCCAGAGCTTGTTGAAACAGATTGCTGGCCTCACTGTGTTTGTAGGGCAGGGGTGAGGGCTGTGAATTCGCACCTCTAACGGGTTTTTGAGTGATGCTGATGGTGTCAGTCTGGGGACCACAGCAGGCCCATGCTATTTCTGCCATTCCTCACTTGCCACCTGTGCACTAAATTGAGTTACATGGTTAGCTCCCCATTAGGAAGGGTTACGAGTGAACTTTCTTGGCAGTGTCTAGTGCATCTCCCATTGGAAGGCCTTTACATTAGGGCACAAGGGTGACGCTCTGCCTCTCAGATGGCCGATGCACTTTCCCTCCTCTGATGTGCTGCATGACCTTGAGCAAGTCATTTCCCATTTCTGCCTTGGTTTTCTCATCTGTAGAATGGGGGTGATATTTTCTGTTCATAATTGTGGAAGGATTAAATCACATAAGGCATATGAAGAGTTTAATAGTCACTTGGTATATCAATCAGAGTCCATCAGGAATAAAGAAATTAACTGTTGAGAGAGAATTGAATAAGGGCAATTAGTTACTCAAGGCGGGGGGGGGGGGGCACTCAGAAACCAAACGTGGTGGTAGGGCAACCAGAGGTGTGGCAACAGCACAAAACTGCTACTGCTCTTTGCAGGAGTAGAAATGGGAGGAGGCAATATCCCTGGGGCCTTTTCCTGAGAACCAGGGTGGGCGGGGAGGGTCAGACCTGGAAGGGAGGGTCTGTCTGCTGGGATCTGGAGCCACAGAGGAGACACGCTACCTAGAAGCCAGAAGGCAAAATACCCAGGATCTATATTAACATATTAACTGCCACATGATTTATATTTAACTTACGCGTTTTGAGCCTAGGGCCTCATGAAGCATATAGAACTCACACATCTCTTGACCTGTCTTGACCTAATAAAACACTGAGGTCCCATGGAAAGAACTTTGTTTTGCTAGTGTGGCCGTCGATGCGAATAGTTCTCTGTGCTACCAAACAGAGCCAGGGGAAAGCAGGAAATGAATCTCAGCTATTGCCAGTCAATGTTAGTCACTGTTTCCACGATGATGATTATTTGTATACCTCTTTCCTCCATTACTAGACCATGTCGTTTTCTGGTCTGGGACCCTCACTGTGCCTACATGTACTGTGGGTAACAAACAGGTACCATACACGCAAAGTGGCATTGCTGTTAAGTTTGTGTAGCAGTCAAAGCAAATGGAAACAGGCTTTAACAGTGAGACTTGTGCATCTTGACTAGATGCTACAATGTAAAACCCGCATCTGGAGTATGTAGCTCCTTCCCTGACTACAGCTCCAGGCACACCTTGGCCAAATGTGTCTGTATTGTCAGGGTTCAAAATATGCACCCATAAAATAGAAAGAAAAAAAACAGACACCCTAGCAAACCAGTTACTAAAGGATGACTCAAGGATGGGGGATGAGCGTGGAGGAGGGGAGAGGAACTGAGGGACAGCGGGCACATCTTCTTTATCCATATAACCTGCACATCACATCTATGATCTGGCTTTCTCAGAGCAAGAGCATTCCTTGGAATGACATCACCTAGAGGTATTTATTTTTGTCATTCGGGATACAGTGAAACAATGTAAATGACACTAAGCTATCATGTGACCACTCCCTGAGCTCACTCCACACAAAAATGAGACAATGGGGTAACAGAAGAAAGGGGGTGAGTGGGAGATGACTGAAATATTCCTTATGTGATAAGTGAAATTTCAAACCCAAACTGAAGTTTCAAAACAACCTTTATTCTGTTTGAAGACCTAATACAATGCATTAAAGCAACTTAAAACAACAAGACATAGCTCCATTGAATCTATAACTTGAACAAAATGTTGGAGGCACGCTCCCCCTCCCCCCTCCCCGGTTGCCTTGTAAAGGCAAAATTACAACTGACCATGACATCCTCCCTCTCGTCAAAAGACCAACTTTATTTTAACAATGTCATATAAACAGATTTGTAAAAACATTGAATAGATTGTAGCTTCAAAAAATACACAGGTATAAATGAGTTTTTTTTTTGTTATTTTGCTTTTTTGTTTTTTTTCTAAATAGCAGCATCCTGGGCAGCTAATGCTATCTCATGGTGACAAATTGAATGTTAAGTTGGAGAGGTTGTCCAATTAACTCAAGTTTCCTATTTCTTCCCCACCTGTAATATAGTATTTTATATAACTAGATTTTTAAAAAAGAAGAATTTTGGCATTTTGGAACTTTGTCCCATGTGAGGCGTTATGTCTTAAACTTCCCCTTTCTTTAAATGACCCTAAACTTAAACAGATATCAGGGTCTGTTTTCCAACTGACTTGGATACCATGCATAGCAAAAGCACAGTTGTTAAAACCAGCAGAATTTTTCTCCCAGTAAGGAACATCAGTAGGACTTCCCAAACACGTGACTAGCTCATAACCAGCTATATGACAAAGCAATCGGTTCCCCACAGGGACATGTCACATGAACACATTTTGACTAGACACACTGAAAACAAGGGTTTCCGAGTTAATCACGTCACTCAGACCACCTCCCCCAAAGGAGTAACTTCTACAAACACAAAAAAAGCCAAAGAAATACGAACTTCTCACTTCACTGGCAAACAATTTTCACCTTTATAAGACAAAACAAAAGAGCCTCAGAAAGGAAAAAAACCCAACCCATACATATACATAAGAATTGTACTAGACATTTGCCTGTTACAAATTTGAACTCAATGACTGTGGATCTGTTTTGGCTGAAAGGTGTACTGAAAACACAGTCCATGCACATATACATATATACATATACCAAAGGCCGTGGAATTGTCAGATGTTGCAAACGTGTGCTTTTTGCTTTTTCAGGCGGTTACGATCTCTCTTGTAATATGAGGCTCCAATGCTCCCACGTCTACGCCCTATCACAGCCTCTCTGCAGCTTAGCTTCTCTGGCTTAATCTTTAGGATGCTACGTTGGCTGGGGAAAAACTGATGCAAGGATAAAAATCACATCTCAGAGGTGCGTCCCTCGTATCCGCTCACACTCACGAGCCACTAAGATGATGCTGTTAGGAGACGACTGCCTGATTGAACCCAAAGTGCCCTGCTGGCTGAACATGTAAGAGGACAAATTCGGGGGGCACGCTACCCCGCCATCAAAAAGGCATTCAGCAGAATCGGTCTGGCGTAACTCACAGTCCTGCCTTGCTGTTCAATGAAAACTCTATTGCACTTATGCTTGTGAGATGCAAAAGGCAACTGCCTACATACCATGTCATCTTGCAAAGAGTGTTGAAGCAAAAACATTCACAAAACTGTAGCTTTGAAGAACATTCAATCTCAGATCTTGTATTTTAGAAGTTAAAACTACTTGTATTTAATAGCATACATGATGTGCTACCAGAAAGAATAATCCACAAACCCAGTTTATAAGCTACTAGCAACTGATTAACTGTTAGACTTCTATGTAATCTGGAAGGATATCACCATCACAAGTTTTAAAGCAAAGACACTCAGGAAAACCAGGGAGATTATCAATTGTCTGTGATGAGAGGGAGATGGTCAGATCAGTATGGTCAAGTTTGAGGGCTGACAGTCTGGCTGTCTGACTTTTGCTTGAGTATGAGTAGCTTTATGTAGAGGGAAAATGATACATTCTATATGTGATTAACTCAGCTGCAAGACCGATCCTTTAAAGATTTTTAAAGGGGAAAAAGAAAAATCCTTCACCCAAGTACTTGAAGAGAAAAAGAGCTGCGGGTGAATCTAATACACATATTGAGAAAGAGAAACTGAAATTGCAAGATTATTCCATTTTAATCTACTAGGGTAGTGCCCATGATTATAATTAGTATTCATTCCTCCCAACTTACGTACAATGCCTACTGAACGTAACAGCTTTTGCCTGTATCAATCAAGGAGAGACCTCTCACTCGTGCCCTAAATTGGAAGGATTACACTTATCACCCTTCCTTTCCCCATAGTGAAGTATAACACACACAATTATTTGGATGAATGAGAAGGATCTCCACGGGGATTCCTGCAGTGGCCATGACTGAACAGTCTCCACACCGTCTAGCGCAGTGACAGTACGACTGTGTCCATTTGCTTTATGTTCTACACTGAATGGAAAGCTACGGAAGAAACTTCCACCTAAAAATACTTTTTCACATCATGCTTCCTCTAAAATGAATGTTGGTTATAATGGACAGTCTCATGTCAGAGAAAGTTACTTTTTTCTAAAGACAGAGATCATACCTTTAAATCAGTCTTCTAAACAAAGGTGAGCTCTGTTCCAGGAACCCCAAAACAAACTCTTGGCACTTCCTTCCTAAGAGCTGAAATACCTGACCAGCCACACTGTTAGTTACAGTAGGTTTGTAATTGTCATGAATTGATAACGAGTAGCAAATCAAAGTGAGAAAAGACTGCAGTATAAGCAACTTCCCTTTGCAGTTTATTCACTTCTTCTCTGTCATCATGAGAAAGTGCATGCCACCTTGTCACCCGCCCGCCACCCCACCTGTTACATCCCTTGGCTAAACCCCCTTTCCCTAGATTCAAGAAGTTCACAATTCTTTATGAAACGAAACATTGCCAGGTACCGTATTTTAAGAGTCTTTGAAACAACATTGTTGGACTCAGCGATACTTCATCATATTCATATATCTTTTTCTTTTTTTATTGAATAAAGCAGCTTTGAAGCTTATCAGGCACTGCCCAACAAAACATTTAGTCCAAAAAATCTGTTATGAACTTTTTAACCTTGGGCTAACAGCCAAGTACTCTGTACAAGAAAAACTGTAAAATATTTCATAGTTTTAATTCTGAAGCCATATTTTTTTTAACTGGCATCCTGTACATTTCTTCTTAAAAAAAAAAAAGAGAGAGAGATAATAACAAAATGAATATTAACAAAAATCAGGGACGACAATATTTTCAAGCAACAAAAAACTCGGGTGGGGAAGCTTATTCTGAAAGGTCCATTTAAAACTCAGATATCAACTTAATGAAAATTAAGAATTGCATAGCACTGTGAACTTAGCCTTCAGCAAAACAAAACAGAAGCTATTTGGTATTGATACAAATCCATCTATTTGATAATTAGTCATTCAATATTATGTACATATTTTATATACTGAATGTCCTTTAAAGTCCTATTTTCTAAGCTCCACTTTTTTCTACTGGTGGTTGTTGTTGGTTTTTGTTTTTATTTTTGACAAGTTTAAACAAAACCCTTTCTGGCACTCTGCTATGACATGATTTCTTCTGAACACACAGGAACTGACGTTCTCCCAAGGTGTCCCTCGTGAGCGGAAGTGCCTTTCTGCTACATATCGTTCCTTTGTTAGGAAATGAAATAATCCACAGTGCGATGTGTCTGGGTCCACTATGGACAGCAACACCCAGGCTCAACCAGGCTGGACCGAGCATCCTCAGGCCAGAAGGGCTCTGCAGCCCCATCTATCTTCTGGTCTCCAAAGTCCCAACTTTAAGCTGGTAAAGCTTCAGAAAGCGTTAACAAGCACCATGGTTAAAGGCCTCTTTGTCCCTGCACGCAGAGATTTTTGCATTTCTTTTTCTCTTAGCGGTGTTGTGGCTTTAAACCAAGAAAAAAAAAAAAGGAAAAGGAAAGAAAAAAAGGATAAGCACTCCGGATTAGACACGTATGGTCATCATACAGCCCGAGGCTGTATGTCTTCCCCTACTTCTTTTTTTGTCAAAGAAAGCTCTAGTCCCATCTGAAGACAGAAGGCTTCATTTCTGCAGCTCAATTCACAGGTCAGGCTGGAGAGGAGCCCTTTGCTTTCCAGAGGCCTCAGGTGGTTGAACTTCAGGAGAAGGATCCGAGAGTAAGTGCTTCATCGCCTCTGCTGTGCATATACCGGGTAGGCTAGTGTGACGTTGAGGGAGTCGTTGTGCTGCACGAGGGAGGTGTGTTGGTAATGTAGCACCAGTTCCTTCAGAGAGCTGTACAGGTTATAGGGCTCGGCAAACCCATAGCCAGTTGCTGTCTTGTTTATGACACAATGCTTCACTTCACCATCCACCCTAGAAGAGAGAGAAAAAAAAAAACAACAGCTTCATAAAAGTGTCATGCAGGCTGGTGTCAGCTTCAGGGGAAAAGTCCCAGGTTACTGTAGACCCTCCTTGGCTCTGTCACTTTCCTGGCTGAGTGCCTGGGGTAGGTAACCAAGCTTTACTGACTATATTTTCAACTTGAAAATGGTTTAAAAGGAGGACAATAGTAATAGGTATAAAATCAGGTAACTTTGAGAAATGAAATAATGGGTGCCACGTGTGTGACAGAATGCCTGGCACCCAGCAAACACACTAGTGAGGACTTTCCACCGCTATGAGAACTACTGTGAGTGCCCCAGGATGACCAGCGGCTTTGCTATAATTGATTCAATCTCTTCTTTCAGGCTATCCTGGAAGTGTCCACAGAGCTCTCCATCCGTCTATTTCCTCTGTATCCTCCTATTCCCTCGTCTTTACTCTAAGTTTTTCTTACCCCTTCTTTGCTGTAGGAATATTTCTCTGATCAAATGGAAGTTGATTATGGCATGTAACATACTTTCAGAACCTCTCCCTAGTTAGGGAATATTTACTTCTGTGCAACGATGTTAGTGATCTCTCACTTTTCAAAGTACTCCCCAAACTATGAAAAATATACAAATGGAAGGAACGTGTCTTCTCTTGGTTGCACCTGTCTTAAAGACAGTAATCGGGGTCTTTTCTCTTGCTGGTCTGACCTATTCTTGATGGATACCTATGGATAGTGTTCTTATGTGAATTATCTCAGATTCTATGTTAGCCATGGGAGGCCAAAAAAAGGGGGGGGGGCAATGAGAACAGGCATTGCTACTGCCTTTTTAAAGATGAGGAAAAACATGACTTAAAGACTTCTTGTGATTAATCAGTCACCAAACTGGAACTCAAACCCCAGTCTTCCAAGTACACAGAGGACTGTTTCTTTCTATTAGACCTTTTTAACAGATACTTCTGGTTAGACTTTAAAATGCTATTATGGGCTGGGCTGTGGTTCATGCCTGTAATCCTAACACTCTGGGAGGCCAAGGCAGGCAGGTGGATTACTTGAACTTGGAGTTTGAGACCAGCCTGAGCAAGAGCGAGACCCCCGCCTCTACTAAAAAAAGAAACAACTAACATCGTGGCAGACACCTAAAGTCCCAGCTGCTCAGAGGCTGGGGCAAGAGGATGGCTTCAGCCCTAGAGTTTGAGGTTGCTATGAGCTAAGACACCACAGCACTCTACCCAGGGTAACAGAGGGAGACTCTGTCTCAAAAAATAAAATGAAATAAAGTAAAATGCTACTATGTCTGCATTAGCTCCTTTTCTACATTATTGCACTATAAAATTCTTCAAGACTAGAACTTTTTCCAATCCTTGCCCCCTCTTCCCCCCCCAGGCTGAATGAATGGCGCATCCTCTGTGAGGCCTGTGTGCGCTGGAGACACGTACACGACAGAGCAGGCGTAGCAACCCTGTTTACTGCTCTCCCGGACAAGAAAAGTGCCGTCCCGTTTCCCTCGCAACAGGTTTTCGGCTTTGTTTCGGTTGCTGCTCCCGACGTTCCACGTCTTCTCGTCATGGTGGGGCAAATCCTCATCATCTTCCACCAGTGAATATTGGCTGAGGAGGGAGAGGAGGGGGTTTCTCAGTGACGACGTGGGAGCCACCAGCCTGCCTCGCTGTGTCCCCAGAGCAGAGCCCTATCACTTCCTCTAGCTCCTGCCCCTCTACGGGAGCAAGTCAGACCCGCCATCGCGTGCCGGCTCAGCCTGGCCTGAGCTCTCCTCATACTGTCCAGCCCCAGGTGCCAGCTCCCAGTTAGCCACACACTATACCATTTCTGTTTTCAAGTGAGCAACCACTCGCAGGTACCTGGGCACAGGGGAAGGCATTAAAGGATCTTGTTTATCCAGTTCAGATCAGGAAATTGATTGACTCGGAAGATTGCCAGTGTTCAAATAATTCAAACAAAGCATATACTTAAGCTTCAAAATATACTAAGCATAATTTTTTTCTCCGACTGTTCCAAAAATATATATTTTTTTTTCAGGGACATCATTATGGACACAGCAAGTCCTTTCACGGCATTAGGGGTAAAAATAAACCCAAGTCCTCTTTAGCTAAGCTTTCCTTCCGAAAAATCCTGGATAATGAAGCTGAATTTATACATTTTCTCCTATGACATGCTCCAAACTCAGTAGAATTCCTCCCTTGTTCTAAAAACAAAGCAGGTGCCACGTTTCCCTAAGATAAGAAAAGCCTCCTGTCCTCAGTGTCTCCCTCCAGCTTTGGTAACGAGCTACTCACTCCTCAGTGTTTTCGTTGCCCAGCCACTCGTTCAACTTCTTCTGCCGAACACCTTTTTGAGTCAACCACCTGAAAAACAGTTTGGAAAAGAAATGCCTTAGTAACTCATCCTTCATTGTAGCGGTGTTACCGCTCAACGGACGAGGTTTTCTCTCGAGGACTCACATCAGGTATTGGTCTCTGGTCTTTCTCAGCTGAATGAGGTCAGGTTTGATGCTGTTCATCCGTTTGTCAATCTCTCGGTACTCAGCTGCCTGCTTCTTCAAATCTTCCTCTAGCCGTCTTCTGCTGTCAATAATTTCGCTGATCCGAGACTTTAACTTGTCATAATTATGCATGATCCTGCAGGCGAGAGAAGTGCATCCGTAATTAGCTGGGTACACCAAGAAGGGTCCCCGAAGTTTATGAAACATTTCACTCTGGCTTCCCAGCCATTTTCCCCAGGTAAAAGAATGTTTTCTTTTCCTATCATTTTACAGTTATTCACAGCACAGAAAGCTGGGATTATCTCTAAGCAGTTTTAAAGGATTTTGGTCATCTCCAGCACAAGGACGATAAAAACAGCCCCGGCTCACCAACCTTTGTATTTCTTTCTCATTGCCTTCACGTTTAAACTTTTCTATATATTCTTTGCTGTACCGCTCCTGGGTTTGGCACTGTTCTTCAAATATTTTTATGGTTTCGTTAAATGCTTCAATAGCTGTTCTTTTCATTTGGATTTCCTGCGACACAATTTTAATACGACAATGTCACACCTTTTGTAAAACAATTTCTTACTGCAATATACTACCAGGACATTTGATCAGTATTTTTATCTAGCATGTGTCAGCAGGGTGGGGCTTGAATTCACAAAACCATAGTTTCACAAAAAAACACTTTTCCTTTGGATAATTTTCCCCTTCTATGACTGCTTGGCCATATTCCTACAGTTTTTGTCTTTTTGGAAGCTATTTCAGTTTAGAGCAGCCATGTTGCCTTCTTACTCCCTCTGGTGGTCCCAGATACCTGGAGATGACAGCCCTGGGACAAGTGTCTAGGGAAACATGGAAGTAAAGGCAGCCTCTCCTGTCATGGCAGAGACCGGACAAGTCTGTGAAACTGCCAGTAATTACTAACTTCCAATCTGAACAAGTCTTCAATCAAGACTCATGTCAAACAACCTCAGAATGCACAGCGACCCCTTCAGTTACCTTGTGAACTTAAAATTTATTTTACTGATCCTTACAGAGTGACTTTATGTAAAAGGTTTAAAGATACTATGCCCAAATAATAAACAATGATTCACAAATAAATGATCTTGTCCCCACTTCATTCACAAAACTCAATTCTTTTTATTTTTTTAAGCATGTTAAGTTTTAATAACTAAGAGTTCTAAACTGTTAATTAGATTTTCACAGAAAAGTTACCTGGGAAGTACGGGTATATTCTTCATATAATCTATCATATTCCCGACTTTTTTCTTGAAACTGAGTGTTATATTCATGTAATTTTTTCCCTACAGCTTCAATATTATCTTCTTTGACAACTTGATCCTAGAAACATTAAAAATCAGAGAAGAAAAAACTAAATTCAGTGAAGAAGGAATTTAATCAAATAGCAATGTTTTTTAACAGAAAAGCTGTAATGGAAAAATCTTTACTATTTGTCAGTTATAAAACCTTAACTTTGTGATCATAAGTGTAAAGTTTTTCAAATGTGAACTATTGAAAGTATCTTGAGAAGAACGTAACTTCAGGAATTCAATTTTGATTACCTGTTGGTATTTGGATACTGGATAAAGTAATTTCACATCCAATTTGGGATTATACTGAGCTAGAGATTCATTCCTGTAGTGGTTTATTAGTTCAACCACAGAATTGAAGGTTAAAGGGTCAGAGAAGCCGTATTTTCCATCTCGGTGAAATATTTTGATTAATTTGTTATTTCCTCCTTTCCTGTAAATACAATATAAAAATAATGGCATTAATATTTTCTAATAAATACGGTTATATCAACCCAAGCCCTGCAATTTCAGCAATATTCTCGGACTCACCTTAGTGTAAGAGTATAATCACCATGCATTTTCGTAGATGCATCTCGTACCAAAAAGGTCCCGTCTGCTGTATCTCGAAGTTTTTCATTCACTTCTTCCCTGAAATAAAAAGAACACAAGACAATGCTCAGTGCGAGGATGTAGTGACCATAGGTTTACACTGTTTTTTAACAAACCTTTTTTAGAGCAGTTTTTAGGGTCACAGTAAAATTGAGCAGAATATACCTCCTGCACCCACAGATCTACATTTGCTAATTTCTTCTTTGTTTATACAGAAATAGTCACAATTCCAGTCTCATAATAAACAAGTGCATGTGAGTTGGAAAAAAAAAAAAAAAACATACACTTTCACTATTGGTATATCTGTGCTATTAAGTTTTAAATTTATTTTTTCAGAAAATGTTCTAATCTCCCAGACAAATCAGCACAGAAAGTCTTGATCGCAAAAACGTTTCCCCAGCCCCTTCCTCCCCCCTCAAGAAAATGAAGAAAACAATGCTACCTTGTTAATTGTGTCTGCCCTAAACATTAATTCTTGGGGTTCTGCTTAAGAGAGCGCCTTTCCTCTCTGTTCTTAGGCAGTGTCATTTCTCCCCGGGGTTTCCCTACATCTCTGTCAATAGTGAAACTTCCTGGGTATTTAATTTCCTGTGGCATCCAGCACCCACAGTTCTCCACTGCTCAGTGACTTTTCTGGTCGTCTTTGGAAGAGAACCAACTATGCTTCATGCTTATGTTGGATGATATCCTAAAAATGGAACTTAGCAAGCTGGTGCCTTTTCTTTTTCCTCATCTAAAACTCTCTGTGTCTAGGGAAAATGAAGAGTTTCTGGAGCCTTACCTCGAGATATCTCCCCAGTACCATTCTGCATCTTGTAAGGACATATTGTTATTCATACCGTTGTTGGCTACAGTAGTGGGTTTGGGTGGTTTAGGAGGCAATGCTGCGGGTGAAGGAGAAAGAAAAAGTTGTTGGCAACCCCAACCACAACTGAACATTTCAAATTAGACCTACGTTTTTTTTAGATATCTTTTTTTTCATATAACAGAAAACTTAGAGCAACTGAAATATACAGCAGTAATTTACAGTTCCATGCAACACGGAAGACAGGGTTATTTAAAAAGAAAAAAAATCTTTCAGAGAATGGCTCAAAAAGAAACGAAACTAAACAGAGAGAGAGAGAGAGAAACTTAGAAACTAAGGAACTGGGCTGGCCATGTGAATTAATTTCCAAGTCAATCCAGAGTCATGACATTTTCTACTTCTAGATTCTAGTTATATTAAAGTTTCATGCTTGGTCAAATCCATCTAAAGGAAGAAACTATGAACACAGGAGCAGCAGGAATAACATGAATTGGCTTTAATTTCCTCTTCTTATTTAATTATAAAAGACAAATTCGCTCTCTGTCCTCCCCAAATGCTGTTGCAGTAATGAAAAAGCTCATCTCCAGCAGTATGCTTCAAGAGGAGGACTTGGGTTTCTCTAATCTTAGTATTTCAGGCAATGTGCTGCCAAAACCCACTTTAAGAAACTCATCTGTGCCCTAAATATCTTCAGTATTCACGTTAATATTCTGCTGGCTAAATTGTGCTCTCTCTGCCAGGACTGATAAAAAGCCATATCCCCCTTCCTCAATGTCAAACCAGTATTCCTATGTACAAACTGGTGACAAAGGACTGCAATGTTTCTGGATTTCTTAATTGGGGAGAGGGCTAATATTGGAATAAAATAATTTTGGAAACAAATCTAGGATTTTTAGCTCAATTCTAAGTAGTAAGTTTTCAAGCACTGTTACGATTTTAATTTATGCAAAAATGACTTCAGGTGTCTGTCAAGAATATTTTACCAAGACTAGGGCTAAATCATGAAAAGTCAGCTTCTTCCTTCATTATACTATCTTAACATAAGAAGACAGCAAGCCAAGTCTCAACCTCTGATTTAGAATAGTTCAGGTCACCAAGAATTGAGTTGCAATCACGGCTACATTTTACATGCTTCCTAAACTACCAAGTGTTATCACTGCAAAGTACCACACTGTTCTCATCCACTGTCAACAGAGAAAAGCAGCACAACAGAGGCATCATTTTAATTACAGGGACACTATACAACAATATAAGCCAACTAGGGAAGGACCCCGATTAACAGAAGACACCAGTGAAAAACTGGAATTTAATACACATCCAATCAAGTCAGAATAAGCATTTCCCACACATAGCCTGACCTGCTTGCTTCTACAGTCAGTAAAACAATCTGTTTAATTTTTAACCTCTGAGCAAACTAATTTTTATCAATGAAACAAATTAATAGAAATAAAAATCCAAAGAGGATCTGTTCCAGCAGCTTTCAAAAAATTAAAAAGCCACAAAAATTAACTAGCTCTCTACAATAATTCCGCAGTATTACCTGGTGGATCCATTTCTATATAAAACATCAAGTCTGTGCCACAATTTATATCTGTCTTGGCATATTCTAAATCCAGGTCTTCCATATTCCAAACAGTGTTGTACATTTGTGCGAGAGTTTCCTTGGCTGAGCTCAGTTATAAGAAAAGAGTCCGGCTTTCTTTGTAATGGTGTCTTGGAATTCATTTTAAAACCTATAAGGGCTGCACTGAAACCTATTACATCACACACCCCAGCCAATCAAGTCAGAAAAATGTCACCAGACCACTCCTGCTTCATCAGTTCCCTTCTATACCAGCCTTAACACAATCTCAACCTCACTAAGAACCCACATTTCATAGAACTGCAACATATATACATGCTCATCCTTTGGAAAAGGTGTTTAATTTCTCCTGTCCTCCTCCAGCAGTGAGTTTTCTAATTCCTTATTTATTACTCCTTGCAGCATGGTACGCTCCGCTGTTGGCAGGTTGACAAAAGCTGATATGCTGCAGCTCCGAGCTCCCCCACCCCCCAGTGCATCTGGGTTTATAGATAGCCCAGTTATTCCCTGCTTTAAAAATCTTACAAAGGCATCAAAATGGTATACCTAAGCTCTATTTTACAGTCCTTAAATATCTCCCATATATATTAAAAGCAGAAAGGCTCAACAACTCTGGGCATTTAATTCCAGTCCTGCATAATGTGCTGAAAACTCAGAACTTAAACCCTGTTACAGAGGCACATTAGAAAGGACATTAAAAAAAAAAAAGGTATAGATAAAATTCCTTCTTTTATCATACACTGTGAAGTTAAAAGGAGACATTACAGAATAATAATGAACACTCTGAATAGGAATGTAGGTGTCTATTAGCAGAAATAATAAATATAATTGTCAACATTAATTTTAATGTTGGTGTCTCACTGGGCAAAGTGAAATGCTTCTTCCAAAAAGAAAGAGGCCATATATCAGAAGGCAGAGTGTAATATAGTTATCTTTGCAAATTATTTCACTAATAAACCCATCCTAATATTGCTTGAAGGGTAGGATGATGTAATCACTTTTTCTTTTTCATCTCCCACCCCCATCTCTGGGGACAAACATGCCTTCTTAGTAGTATTTAATATAAAGGAATCAATGTCTCTATAAAGCCAATGACTAATTCTGGCCCTTTAAAATCATTCTGCATATAATCCTTTTTACTCTTATCGGAGCCTAAAGTATATTCTCCCTGTGAACCCAGCTCCCTTTTTACAGTGACAATATTATGATGGGGGTTCTCCCCCCCAAAGGAACACGGCTCACTTTAAAAACTGCGTGGCTTTGTGATCTATTTACTTGTGTATGCCACACATATACTTGTCAATTTAAAGAACACAGAAGCCCTTGACATTTATTCTTTATCTTTATATCAAATTTGGAATCATAAAATATTATGGAGAAAAAGACAAAGGCAAGGCATTCTGTTCTCTGAGCACTGTTCACTGAAGTCCCCTCTCTAGTTTGATTTATTTTCCCATTATTGGGGAAGGCAGGCTTATCCTATCCCCTCTCACTCTCTCCTGTTCACAGTTTTCTGTTTGCTTAAGGGTTTAGGTAAATCTAAACTCAAATAAAAATGGTAAAAATGGTGGTGCTGGGGTATGCCGTCAGATAAGATTTGAAAAAAAAAAAAAATCTTAGGTTAATAAAAATGACCTCCTTCAAAAGTAAGGAGACACATCTGCCAATGAGTGGCGGCCGGTCTAACAGTCAGCCCAGAGGGCCAGGCCTGCATTTGGGAGTCCATGGTGCAAACCATTCCAGCTCCAGGATCTCAAATGGTAAACTGACCCAGGAGGCAGGGAGACAGGTGATTTTCCACAGTCTCTCCAAGCCCTGGCCTAGCACCAACTTCCAGCTAAGCAAGCACTTGGTAATTAGTGCCTCCTTCCCCAACTTCCAACACCACCCCCACCTTTCCCCAGCGGCACCCCTGGAGGACACGGGGGAGTGCCTCCCCTCAGCTCGCATCTGCCCTCCCCGGCAAGCAGCGCTTACGGGGGCGTGCGCGCACCAGACACACAAGCCCAGCACGCACGCCCCGAGACAAACTACAGAAAGGAGCCGTTCAGATAAAAAACCGCAGGGCAGGGGCAGAAAAGTGCACAAATTCAAGGCAACTTACTTTGCAGGTTATGCATTTCAGCGGTTTCCCTTTGAAATGCCTGTCTCCGACAATGAAAAAAAAATCCAAAAAGCTGTTCTTCCATCAAGTGGGCCAAGTCCCCGCGTCTCCCCCGCCCTCTCCGCCTGCTCCTGCGGTGGCGGTGCGCGTGCCCGGCGGCAGTGGCTGCGAGTGCGCGCGGGGGTGGGGGCACCGCCGGGACCCCGGCTTCCTGAGCTCTGCACAGCCGGCTGCACCCCGCCCGCCGTCCCGTCCCGGCAGCTTGGCTGATCCCGCCGCTGCTCACCGCCGGCTCCCCAGCGAGAAGCCAACTGGATCTCGCTACTGTACCGGGGAGGGAAGGAGCCCGGGCGCTTGCACGTCTCCCTTAGATAAAGATCGCGGCTTCATGATTAACTCGGGCAGGTTCAAATATTTGCTGAGCTAGGGATTTCGAGAGGGGGAGGGGTGCCCCAGTCAAAGTCAAAGTTGTCATGGGCTGAAAAGTGGCCAATGCAAGACCAACTTGCTCATTTTCGCAGAGGAAATGAGAAGGCCATTGTGAGGGGACCCAAAATAGTCTAACTGGCCGCCGCGCGCTGGCTGGCTCCCTGGCTCAAGAAGCGGACGGAGAAGCGAGGCACTAAGCGCAGCCAAACACAGGAAGTGGCTGAGCTAGTTCAGCAAAAAATAGAATCAAAGCCTCGCTTGTAAAGGCCTGAACCTCTTGGAACAACCCAGAATACAGAGCCTCGCATATGTCCACGTCCTGCACCTCGTCCCACACATCAGCACAGACAGACCTGCAGGTGTAACAGGAAAGCCTCTATGCAGCAGCTGGGGGGTGGGGGTGGGGGGGCAGATTACAGAAACATCAACGGAGGAGGGCACCCTCAGGAAGACTGTCAGAATTCCACCTGCATCCTATACTCCATGCCATGGGAAGATTAGGAAAAAAACCAAACACCTGTAGCTCTACTTGGGCAGTCCATTTCCGCTTACACTGAAATGGCCATATGACCTCCTAATGGAAAGGTGGGTCTGCGTTAGGCTTATGTGCGGGCCACATGGGGCAGGGGACGGGCAGGGAGAGAAGGGCACACCCTTCTAGTGGATTTTTGTTCTTTATTGGAGAAGGGTGCAATGAACCACATTTAGGTTTATCGGCTACTTATTAAAGATTTCACCTGAGAACATTTTCGGTTGTTTCAGCATCTATGTTTCTCCAGAGACAAGTAACACAACATGAGATCACAGAATCGCCAAGCTTTAAATAAGAAAGTAATTTAGAGATCACTTCTATCGATTCCTTCGTGCTACGGCGAGGGGAAGGGGGGCTTTGACCCAGAGAGGTGAAGCAGTTTGCACTACAGCAGTCCTATAGTACTAGAACTAGAACGAAGCCTTCTGACATTCAGTTCCAAATTGCCTTCTCTACCCACTGTCCTGCTCCTCTTTCCATTGCCAGAACGTGTAAAAACTGACAAATGAAACTGAAGGTGATTTTTAAAGCCACATGCAAAAAACTTTACATAACAGAACTCTAGTTTTTTCTGGTTTCTATTTTTAGCTTACTTTAACTTTTTTTTTTTAAAGTTATCTTTGTATTCCTTTTGAAGAAAAATGGGTTCTGCCTATAATACCCTTATACTCTGTATGGGAAGGTGATCCAGTGGTCACATAAAGTCCACACAGGCAAACAGCAGGAACCAGTGATAGGGTTATTATATCTGTGAAGTGCTGCTAAAGCCACGATGAAAGTGATTTTTGCAAACTTTCCTTTGGTGCCACTGATACTGAAAAACTTTTCCCAGTGGGGGAAAAAAAAATAGTCTATAAGTGAATCTGCCATCTGATCATAGGAACATATGGCTAGTTCAGAGAACACCCTTATGTAGCATCCTGAGCTACATAATCTTGCCCTACTTTTAAAAATAGCCTTTCTAAAGCTAGAAACATTGGAAACATCAGTCTCTTAAGCATACCTGTCTGGATTCACGTGATGTTTTGTGTCAAAACCTTCTAAGATTAAAATGCTGTAAATCCAAAATATATTTTCTGATTCAGAAAATTATCCACTGGAAAGCAGTACACTCTCTACTTACAGAAAAAGTCTTATAACAGATTGGAAAACTTTGCTTCAAACACATTCTCATAAGAAGTACAATCATCTACCACAGAGGTTCTATGATATTACTGAAAGTGTGAGCTGAATCTTTTCCCATTGAATTCTAGCATTTGAAAAGTGACCAAAAGAACACATACTATTTATTAGCTTAAAAAGGGAGCCCTCTGCTGGTAGAATAGAATCAGTAACTCAATGCTTTGGGAGAAAAACGATCAACTTTCTGTATTATTTCGTTCCTCTCACGTTAGGTCCACGTTTCACATAATTTTACAACTGTCAACCCCATTAGGGTTCACTAATGAATAACTAGCAAATCAAAAGCACAAATGTTATAATAACTTAAGTATTTTTCATGTGACTACCGACCTCTTTTAGGCAAACTTGTATTTTAATGTCAGTACTTCTCTGGGACCTCCAAGACCCAGCCATATTGGAAAACTTGCACACATAATTGAAAACTAACTTTCCCTTAGGGATTTTTTTTGAAACAATACATATCACTGTCTCTTTCCTCAAGTTTTGTAAAACTCATTTCAGAGGCAAATACAGGCCATTATTTTGCTTCTCAGCAGAAGTAATCCAGTCAGGAAAATGTCTCTTGATCATCAAAGTACGTTTGTAAGTTATAGACTGAATACAGCATCTCATGTGCAAATCACCATCAAGCAGCCAATGTTCCCCAAGCAGCTTTTAATGTGGCAATGTTTTTGTAAGCCATCATTTATGAACAAAAACCAGTTTTAAAAGGGCAGTGAGAAAAAAATTAATGGGCCAAAATCTTTATCTGAGGGTAAAACGAATACCTCCCTTCATAATTTTAACTTAAGACAGTTGAGGACAGAATCGCCTTTCAGGATGATTTAAATGTGCTACTCCACATCCAGTGTTCTTAATGATCCCATGCTAAGGAAAATGTCCATTTAAGTTTATAAATAAACTCAGATTGACATATGCATAAAATGTGACAAATTCTATGAGGTTTCTGAAAGGTCACGCCCATTGCTTAGCAGAAAAAGAACGCCTCCCCTTCGATCCTGTCCCTGGAGACAAAGAGAAGGCTGCTTTTTTAAGAGTACAAATACCATTGGCGTCTTTTATAAATCCTGGTGTGGCTCACTTCTGTTTACTTCTACTCATCTAAATAGATCCATTTTTCTTTCAACGTTTCATTTCTCACCTTTCAAACAACTCTGCAATGCCAGATCACATTTTAAACCTAGTAAAAATTAAATCAGAGAAAAGTAAAACTCTGGAAGCCATTTCCCTCTACCTTAGTGCTTGCTATAGTCTTGGTTGAAAACCAAGCCCAGAGCATTTAAAACAAGATTTATGAATCAGGCTCTTCAGGATGAATGTTTAGCAATGTGCCAGTGGTTAAAAATTAACTTTGACAGGTGTAGAAGAGCAGGGGGGAGAAAGAGTCATTTATTTTCCACTCTGGGCTTGAGGGTGCAGTATTAAAACTTCAATTATGCCACATTAATATTTCTGAATATACCCATGAACTCTGAAATATGTAAATACACTTATAATGGGTTTCATTCAAAGGCGTCGTGTGTTAAATGGACCTATTATTACCTTGGTTGCCCTATAGAAATCTACTTTAGCTACCTAAGGATATATCGGGCAAATATAACATAAATGATTCCAGAAAACCCGCTGTTTGGCTTTAAACACTTTTAAGACGTTTTGTAACAAAGGGAAGAGCAAAGTATCCACAAGTTCTGGGAGCTTCCTTTGTGTGCTTGACCTTCCCAAATCTTAGCTTTCCTCCTTACTTCATAAGGTTGCTGGATGTATGACGTGAGTTGATGTATGAAAATTCTCTGAAAATTGGGAAGCTTATGGAAGAATAAAAGATTTTCTTTGGATGATTATGCTGTACCCGGTTCTATGCTAGGAAGAGTTCAAAAGGAGAAAAAGCCTTTGTCCTTGCCCTGTAGAAATGTAATTAGTTGAGTAGACTGAACTAATAGGAGAAACTACGGAACAGTTAAGCATAAGAGAACAAGGGCTTAAGGGTATAAACATATCAAACAGGTCAACTTAGCCTGCACGCAGAACAGGGGGAGGACCTACAAGGTGCCATTAGGTGGCTGGCCATTGTGTAGGGTTGTATGTTTTGTGCACCGGTAGAAGCACCTACGTAAGGTGACCAGGGAGTGGCGCTGAAATCCAGCTGCTCACTCACCAAGCTACACACAGAGGAAGTGTATGGTACAGAGGCACTCTCCTTCCTCCAAGCAGTGCACCCACTGGGATGGGTGAACTGCCCGGGGATGTCTCTTTCAGATATTCACTGAAGCCGCTATAGGCCCCAGAGGCCCTAGCTCTGCTGGCTGGGAATATGGGGACAGCAGGGAGAAAGGCCTGATAGGATTCAGGACTGAAGGAATCAGATCTGCTGAATGAGGCCAGCTCCTGCAAGGTCTCAAAAGTGAGAGCACACAGTAGATAGGAGTGAGACAGGGTCAGGAGTTTCATTCTGTACCCGCTCATTTAATGCTCATAAAAATCCCAAGAGAGGCATTACCCTCATTCCAGAGTCTGGAAAACTGGAAAAGCAGAGTTACTTGATGAAGAACTTGTCAAGTATAAAGCAAAGAGCTGAGCTTCAAAGCCTCAAATCCAAATCTATTGGAAGCTTCTATCAGAAGCTTACCTGTTCTTTCCATCACATGTCTCATAGAGTGACACAGGCCTTATTCTGAAAACTGTAAACAATACCTTACGGCTCTTTACTATATGTGACCCACAGGCGCTCTTTTCACATATTTTTAGTTTACTGCATGATGGAGACTTTGGAAGAGTTTTTGAATGGACACAAAAGCAGCTCCATTACTCATTAAGCTTCTGAAAACCCACGCGGCAGGTGTTGGCAGATAGAACAGGCTGGAGTCCGAGGGGTGGCCCTGGCATACCCAGTTCTGACGCGTACTGCTTAGGTGGCACAGGCAAACCTCTCGGGGTCTGTGGGCCTCAGTTTCCCTATGTTCTAAGTGGCAAAATTGGACAGTGTGTACCACTCTAAAATGATGCTTTTTATAACTATCACTTCATGTATTCACTGATTTTATAAAATAAACCCATCATTTTTGTACTGTGCAGTTTATTTTGAATCTTTAGCCTCCATGAATCAAAATGCCATTTCTCCTTTGCCTATTCAAATGGTCCCTATTCTCTATGCCCATTTTAAGCTGTTTCTTCTATGACCTTTTTCTGTCTACTCAATTGCCCTCAAAAGCCAGCAACCGCATCTTTAAAGTTCTTTTTGTACTAAGAGTACACGCACTCCTGCCTTGTCTTTAATTAGATACTAAGTGCTAATGAGTCTTATTTGAACTGATACTTTGCTTCAAACATCATCAGCTTTGGCCAAGTGGCAGCTCATGCCTCTAATCCTAGCACTGTGGGAGGCTGAGGCAGGAGGATCAATTGAGCCCAGGAGTTTGAGAACAGTCTGCATAATAGCAAGACCTCATCTTTACAAAAACAAAAACAAAAAAACAAAAAAACTGTAGCTAGGTGTGGTACCAGCTACCTGAGAGGATGAGGCAGGAGGACAGCCTGAGCCCAGGAGATTGAGCTTGCAGTGAGCTATGATGATGCACTGCCTTCTAGCCTGGGTGAGAGAGAGACCCTGTCTCAAAAAAAAAAAAAAAAAAAAAATCACCTTCCATCATCATTTCAAGCTACGTGGCAAAAACTAGAAAAGCTATCTACTCTGTAACAGAATTTTGCTTTTGTCCTTCTTACATACCATTCACGCACTCATGGCTATTTACAACAGCAAACGACTGATTGATGACATTCAGAGGTCCTAGTGCTATGCTTTCAAAGCCCTCTGGTATAGGCATGTGCTGGGGCAATGATAAAGGACTCTAGGAAACTATTGCATTTTCACCAGGCCTAAGAACTCATTTCTCTGACCCAGGGTCCCCTGCCAACCATCTGTACTAGAGCCATTCGTAAACACAGAGGTGGTCGGGATGAGGATGCGTTTGTTCTGGTGTGGATAGTACAATGTTTTCACAAGTGAGAGACGCCAAAACAGCCATCTAATTCCAAAGGGCCTATACAATTTTCAGGATTGTTCAAAGATACACGGATCACATAAAGGGGAAAATGGCTCCAACTAGGGTTTAAAAATTACTCGCGTTTAATTTTTTTTGAAGAGGCTGCATGAATACCGGGATGATCTAGTAAATGTTCAAGGCCCTGTCATTCCCTTGCAGAGCTGATGGAACTAATTCTCCTGTGAAACTGACGCACCAATTTCTTGGTCAAGGGATGTAAGGTCCTTTGACGTAGCAAACAGCTTTAAGGGTACATTATGAAAATGGCTGCAGATACACTTTTCCTTTGGGGGAATTAGGCTGCGATGGATAAAGACATTTAACCACTTTACACAAGTCAGACTAATCAGACTCCACCCCTGAGTCTATACTTTGAGTAGAAATTCTCAAAAACTCCATGGGATAAATCCACATATGGGTAGCTGTCAAGCTCTGTCTGGCTTTTAGCCTCCATGTCTCCCCTTTCCGGAGGGGTGGCTGCTGAGAAGTCCAGGACCACCTGCTAGCCCTTCACGGTCAGCAGGGCCCAGCTTTCCCTGGTCTCTAAGAGACACCTCAGCAAACACAGGTCGGGAAGACGTGAAGGAGCTCAGCTGTGTCCTCTGGCCTGGCGTCGTGCTGCTTCTTGCTACTCTTTTTCCTTCCCCACCTACATCATTCCTCTAGGGATGGTCATCAATAATGGCTCAAGTGCCATGTTCATGCCTGACCCCCAGTGTTTCCTGCTAAGCCCAAAGCAGCCTCTGAACACAAGCACAGAACTCCCAAATCCATTCACAAGTGACCTGTGTAGTCACATGAGCTCAAACTTTAGGCCAACCCCGAACTGAAGTCCTAGGCCATTGCTGTTGACAACCTTCTCTGACACAGCCTACTGACAATTCCGGCCATCCTTGTAAATACGCTGCTGGCTTTGGAACATTCCCGACATCCACGCTTGCCTGATCTACTGCATCTCTGATGCCCTTCCCACTTCTGGTACATATTTTGGGCCTGTCTGCGGAAGCCCTTCCCAATTCCTGCATCTTGAGTGGTTACCTACCCCTTCTGTTAAACCCAACCCACAGATGGGTTTTCAGCCTAGGCCCTTACCTCTCTCAGGCTGCCCCAATTCAGGTACAAATAACCAAGGCTCACTATGCAACACCCAATTAAAAAAAAAAATTAAAAGAAAAAGAGCAAAATTTAATTTTCCGTGGAATGATGCTAATAACTGGTCTTGTGGCCTGCTCATACAGAGATAAATACGGTAATCTACATGAACTATCTATAATAACTAATATATTCATGGTGTTTCATTTCAATTCTAGGCATAAATTAAGACTCAAGCAATATTGTCCTGAAACTTAAACTTCACTCCTAATCACTGTAGGGAGTCCCAAAAGTTGCTCCTAAAATTGCCACACATGGGGAAAATGGAAAACTGTGGTTAATGTACCTTGATTTAAAAATATTCATACAAAATTTTACAAACATGTGGTCAACACATAGAGACTATCTTGTAAATATTTTGTAAAATTTTGTAATGAACATTTTGTAAATCAAGGTACATTTAGCTTGTAAAAATTCCCATTTTCCCTATGTGTGGCGACTTCAGGGTTGACTTTTGGGACACCCTGTGTTCTAACTGATCAGCCTCTATTCGCCAACTTTTAACTAGTATATAGTATAGTGCAGTTGTTTAGACTTTCCACAGTAGCCAAGTAATACATCAGTTTGCATTAAACCCACGGAGAACACAGTCCACATTTCCTGCTTTGTTAAATGGCTACTAACTGCAGCATTTTTCAAAGTAGTGTCTGGCTTGCTCTGACTTGCTGCAGTGAACACTCTGCTTTCACACTACTTGCATTATTGAAAATGTTTGACAGACATGTCTCAGTATACCTGCTTCCAAAAAACACATTCCAAAATACTTTCAGTTATATCATAATTACATAAATCCTCTACTTTATAAGTATTAGAAAAACAAAAAAATGTCAACAACTAATGTGAACTCCACAAATTTATTCTTCAACAAGTAGCAGAGTTATGGGAAGCTCTCCCAACTCTCACCTAACACCAAGGCAATTTAAAACCTTAAAATGTTGAAATCCGAATGATATTTACTATACACCCTACCACTCAGCTATTTTTTCCTTTAAATCACTAGGGCACAGGTGACTACGGACTGTAATTCCACAAGAAACTTATGTTACTTCAGAGGAGGTCTATAGCCACCATTTTTAAGACTCAAAAACAAAAAAAAAATGAACAAAGAGAGAACATTCAATGTTCAAACAACGTTACCTGGTGCAGGTTGTCGTTCATTCCATTCAGTTGAGATTAAAATTTCTATAACTTTTATGAGGTGTTCAGTATTATCAGAGCTGCAAGAAAGAGAGTTTTATTAGAAATCTTTTCCCTAAAAACAAACTCATGTTACACATTCAAAGTGAGTAGGTGACAGAGATTGGCACATGCCCCCATAATGATCTGAAACAAAAACAAACAATTATCTGGCCCATGAATCTGCAAAGTAGTATCTTTAGGATACATTCAATGACCCATCAGTTTAGGACTCTCTTCATGATCCCAAAATACATGTTTCTCTCCTTTCACTTACCTGGGTGCTGGGAATCGGAAAAGCATAGGGCTAAATATTTCTGAGAGCGCTCTTGCAGTCAGAAGGTTTTTGCTGGCGGCTTGCGAGAGCTTGAAGAAATGTTTTAACAAATACTGAAGTGTGAGCCAATACTGATGAGGTATGTTGGGCGACCTAATGAGCTTCTTCAATAGCTGGATATATTCTTCAGAGCTTTGTATTTCTACACGTTAAAAAAAAAAAAGAAAAAAAGAAAACAAAACAGAATAAGAGAATGCTTCGAGGTATTAATGAACACACATCTAGAAAACTTCTGTACTTTCTTCTAGCTATAGACGCGGTCACTTCAGAAGTCGTCAGGAGAGGCACACAGAGCATTTGTTCTTCTCGTTAGGAGATGCATTATGAGAAAGTACCAGAAATAAAAATGCAAGCAAGTCTGTGAAAGAAAACCACAAGCTGCTCAGAGTGTGCTGGCAGGAACCTGCCCTGTGTTGGGCGGCCTTGCGTGTGATTGGCTAGCTCAGAGGAGCATCAGATAAGTTTCACAGGTTTTAACTTTGAAGGTTACCAACCACAATTTCCTGTCCCCAAAGCACTTAACTGAGCCTTAGCTCCTAACACTGACATCCCTCTTCCCTCAACACGGTCTGTGATGCCACTCACAGAGGATGACACGAACATCTCCAGTCACCTGGGTCCTGGTCCTGGTCCTGGTCCCCTGAATCTGACACTAGTACTTGAAATGCTGTGTCCTTCCCCAAGTGCTGATACTGACGGAAAGTGAGTGATCAGCCATTCCAACATGCAGACAGCGTGAAGCAAATGAGAATCTGGGTCTTCTACTAGATGCCCTTGTAAAGGAGGAAATTTGGGTGGCCGTTTGGGGGAGAGGTAGCTTCCTACTCCTTTTTTCTAACAACCATCCCTAGACATGCAGCACTTCACAGAGTTTCCAAGCATCTATCTATATATCCCTAGATCTAACTATATCCCAGGATACACTCATTCAGAGGTTCTCAGAACAGAAAACAGACCTGGGGCTAAAGAAATCATTTCACTGTAAACGGCTACCGGGATCACAGGGTTCGGCAAGTCCAGGAGATAGCGTTTGAAAGCGTCTGCTAAAATGTGCACATCGATCATTTCCAAGTCCACAGAGGTCGTATCTAGGAAAGAAACATTTTAAGAGACACTCAGACACGCAGACATCAGTTTGGCCAATTTTCTCAACATTTGACTTAAGTGTGGCAAAGGCAAAGATGTGGTGGGAGGACAAATGCATGACGCAAAGTATGTCCTAGCAGTGTGTCTCGGAGGGGGTGTGCCCTGCGTCAGAGGTAGAACAGTTCTTCACTAAGGAAGTCTGTCTGACTGACAAGTTGCAAGAATCTGGCATGCCTGATCCTCAGACTGTGATGCCGGCAGCACATGTGTAGTACTCCCCAGCTCTGGGCAACAAAAAATAATGCCCCTGTTATAGGAGCTGAATTGCTGAAGCCCAAATTCCCAGTACCTCAGAATGTGACTGCATCTGGTGATAGCACCTTTCAAGGGGTAATCAGGTTAAAATGAAGCCATTAGAGTGGACTCTAATCCAATCTGACTGGGATCCTCCCAGAAGAGGAAATGAGGACACAGAGAGAGACACCAGGGATGCAGGGCACACAGAGGAAAGGCGGCGTGAGGACACAGTGAGAAGGCCGCCATCTGCAAGCCATGGAGAGAGGCCTCCAAGAAGCCAAAGCCGGCTGTGCCTTCATCTCGCACCTCCAACCTCCAGAAGTGTGAGAAACAAATTTCTGGTTTTTAAGCCACCCTGTCTGTGGTAGTTTGTTATGGCGTTCTGAGCAAATTAACACAGAACCCCAGACATTTCCAAACACCCCGCTGGAGGCAGGTTCTGCCCTGATGGACAAGGGCTCTACCTAGCGACGGCTGGTCTCATAGTAAATGTTTCCAAAACCCTTGACAAAAAAAAAACGACAAATGCAAATTTCCAGATTTCCTAAAACTAAATCCTATATCTCAGAATTAGTGTAAAGTCAACCAAAAGAGTGATTGATTAAGCAGTAAGATATTATAGCAGTTTAGCAGCCCATCTCAAGAATAGTCATAAAAATAATTTGCATATTTTCTGAAGCTTTCTTCCTAACTCTGATTTGCTAATCTAACCTGTGGGCAGCCAACTACCTGAAAAGAAAGATAAGAGGAGCCTATCTGTCCGCTAAATCGCTCAGCCGGGAAAGAGGTGAGCGCTGGACTGATGGAGTGGCATTCATCAAAACCACGCTCTGAGCAGCCACTCTGCACGATGCTGAGTACCTGGGATAGAAAAAGGAACCGTGTCCACCCAGCAGAGAGCAGGGATGCTGGGAACAAAGACGTGGGGGCAGCAGTGGCCACGGGCATCTAGAGAAGAAGAGAGGCATCTGGCAGCCGCTGAAAAACCCACACTGGCAACGGGAAGGGCAGCTTGAGGGAGTTATCTGGGGACTCGTGTTCCCAGTGGACAAAAGGGCTGATGGGCCAGACCCTACATTTTTGTACAGACTTACCAGTTGTAGAGTTAAGAATAAATTGGAAAGCAGTACTGCTGGAAGTAAAAATACCAGTTTGGGTCATTCAATTCAAAGTGATGGAGTCTGAATTGTAATGCAGGTAGAGCGTACTAGTCAGTATCAAGACCTCACACAACTTGGTGATTGACTGGATTGGGCTATGGCCTAGGAAGTATCCACATTTACTCCTAAAAGTTCTGGCATGAGTAGGAGAAGGGCTATTCTAGACACCCTTGAACTAAGTATGATAATACAAATCTTTCTAGGTTGCGCCTAAGACTAAAAAATTCCTTGAACACATCATTACCATAAACCCAACTTGCCTCATTAAGTAGTCAGGTGTTAGGAAAGCTAATCACAGAACACCACACTCTTAAGAAAAATCAGCCTGCAGTGAAACAGGAATAGGTCAGGGTCAGTTTGAGGAAAAGAACAATTAAACTTAACAGGTGAAGAGACAAAGCGTTAAATCACTCAAATTATCCTACACATAACTAACCAGAGACATACTGCATTTCTAACAAGTGCAGGAAAGGCAACTGTAGGCCTTTGCATAAGGGATCTACATTAAAGGTAACGCGATTACAAGTGTAATTAAATGCTGTTGACTAAACTGTGTATCACTACAGGAACATGCTACAGTCACTCACTATTTGGCAAGCTTCTGGCCCTCCACATACTTCACATTGTGTGCCCAGCAAATTAATATTACTTAATTTGCTGATCTCCCCAAAATGTGACAAAGTACTCGGTGCAGCTTAAGAGAAACCAAAATGTCAAGATGCTAATTATCTGCACGCCCCTCTCTCAGGCAGGGTTCTTCCCTGTGCTCCTGGGGTGCTAGTGAGCCAGGCCTCCACCAAGACACTTCTCAAAGAGAGGGGTGGGATTTTGTGTCTTATGTGGGATTTTGTGTCTCCTCCTACTTGACTAGGAGTACTTCAAAAGCTGCACCTGTGGCTCCCACCGTATCCCTCAGTGTGTACAGCACATGGAATGTGGGAAATGTCTGTGGACCAAACTGGAAAGCCCTAAGAGTGAGGTTCATTCACCAAAGACTATCTCTAACATGTGAAATGATCTTCGAGTAACGCTTACCTTACTTATATCAAATTCCTCTAGAGTCGATAACATATTGTGTTTTATTACTTTTGTTGTATATATAGCTCCAAAGTTCCTCAATAATTTCTGACTTCTGCTCTGATTCTTTTTCTGCATTAAAACTAACCTAAAGTGCCCTTCTAAGAGCTATCCACACTGGTCACAGATGACTTTTGAAGAGCTACATAATCCTGGGTTGGGGGAGTCAACATCTTCCTCTACCTCAATTTTCACCAGTCTCCTCATCACAGGCAAACAGTAAACTCTCCAACACTTGGGTCCTGCCTTCCACAGGAATGGAGTTCCTTCCTGCCCTGGTCTCTGTCTAGGTTAGTGGTTCTCATTGGTTGGGGAGGGATCCCCGCCCCCACCCTGCCCCAGAAGACACCTGATGTTTGAAGACTTTACTGCTTTGTGGGTAGAGGCCATCGATTTGGCTAAACATCCCACAGTGCAGAGGACAGGCCTTCAACAAAGAATTACCCAGCCTAAAAGGACAACAGTGCAGAGACCGAGAAAGCCTGGTGCAGGTTAAGAGAAACCAAAACATGTCAGGAGAAAATTTCTATCATTCAAACCTTCATGAGATAAGAAAGAAACAATTCATTTTAGGGCAAAATAACAAAAGGAGGGGGAAAAAAACCCAAGGACTTTGGGAGTCAGAAATGTACAGGTATAATTCGTAGCTTTGCACTTAGCCACTGCAGAAATTACTTTCCTGAGGATCAGCTTCCTTTTCTGGTGAGTTAAAGTAACTAAAACTTTTATTAGAAGGTTAATATGTGGATGGACTAGAATAACTTATTAGGTGCTAATAAAAGTGGCCTCCTGTCCCCCTAGCTGTCCTTTTCAGACACTAGCACTTCACAAGTTTTGTTAAAAGCCATGTTTTTTGAGGTTTTTTTTTATTTGTTTTTTTTCAGGAGTAAATGATTTATCTCATTACTCTATTTTTATGTATTGAAAAATCTTTGAGCTGGAAACAGTCCTGGAAGATTTCAGGACTATTCCAAGTTTGGACAACATTGACTATTTTTTTTTTTTTTTGGTGGGGGTGGGGAGCACAAAATTCACTTTTTTAGCACAGAATCCAAATGAGATCAGTTTTCTATATGTGTTTGGATCTCAGCAGGGAAGAAAAGCTGTCTGCCCAAACATACTGACGTGAATCTTGTTTGTTTACACCACCTCCAGAGTACACAGGAGTGGTGAAGAATTTGGGGGCGATGGGAGACTAAACTGCATCATTTTGTACTGGTCACATTAAAGATCTAACCACTGTTTCCATTTCATCAGTCTCTGATGTCTAAACATTTCCTGTGACTTTTAACATGTTCAATGTGACCAAATGAAAACATGTACCTCTCTTTCAATTGGCTAAGAAAAAATAAATTCCGTGTTTCCTTATCACCGTGGTAAAGCTGCTAGAAATACAGAAAATCAAGGCTTTTCTCCCAAAGTTTTCTGCCAGCTGACTTTTACTGACTGACTCTGGGCTCTAAAAGGCAGTGGCAAAGAGACCAGGCTTGTATGTGTGTGACTGGTTTCCACGAACAAAGGAACCACATAGTTGAACAGAACTTTTTAAAGTTTCAAAACATTTGATCTATACATTTCAAGGGAAAGTATTTACTGATGAAGGTATAGGAAGACGTTTCTTTTCTCCAAGAAACATCTTTTCTAGAAATTTTCATAAGCTCCCTCATTTTGAAGTTGCCTCACACTTCAAATTCTCATTGACTATTATAAATGTCAGGACAGGATTCTTCGTACAATGATGCTTTTGAAGGAGCTTCTTTCAAAACTGAGTTTTGGCTCAAACATCCAAATTCAGTTAAAATGATGTGAGGCAGAAAATCATCTTTCTTTTAAAAAAAGAAAAGGTATTGTGCGGGAAGGAGGATCTGAGAGATTCTAGAAGTTGATAGGAGGTGACTTGCTGGAATGATGGGGACATTTTTTTTCTGTTTGCCAAAGTGGGGAGGAAACAAACATCAGAGCCACCACTTGGCTGAGCTAATTGTGTCATTTAACCAACGCTGTGCCAGAGATGGCTTGTACCAGCTCGCAAAAGCCAACGGTCCTCTATTCTTCCCAACTTCACGGCCAGTAACATCACATCAGTTTAGCCTGAAATCAACTATGGTGGGAATATTCACTCCACGGAAATGGACAAATGCCACAAACCAGGATTTTTTCTTCCTGGACAGCTTACCAGCACATCACTGGATAGAACAAAATTGTGATGGTACTTAGCACATAAATGACACAAAAAACAAGCAAGCCAGAAAAAAGGGGATGGAAAGGGAAAGAAGAGGAAAAGGAAACAAAAAGAAGAAAGTAATAAAAAGATGTCAGAAGAGACAACTGCTCAATGACATCGTCTTATAAATATTTTTTAACTGATCCAGCTGAATTAGATGCAGCTAACCACAGGGTCAAGGAAAGATGGTAGAGACACAGAGCTGGAGAAATAACCAAAGGTGGCTTATCCCCTCTGCAATTCCTGCAGGACCCAGGGCCTCACAACTGCAAGGATGGCCAAGGTGCCCGCAGGCAGGCAGAACAACACTCACACCCCCATGCAAATGACAGACAGCAAAGGCTTGCACTGTTTTGCACTGTTACCCTAATAAAGCAGAGAACTGTGTGTGATTTCGAGGGTTTACAGTCTGTCTTTACACTTTAGAATGCTGCATGGATCAACTTCCATTTTTTGGCATGATTAACTGAAACAGAAAGGTAAGGACTGTCTTTCCCATTTGTATTTCTAGCTCCATGACACTCACCACAATCAAGAAGCTGTCGTAATTCCGCAGGGTTGCTAGAGCTCTGTGTCCTGTATAGAGTTGAACACTCCAGACCTAGGACACAAAACAGACCATATACATATACAAAACACAGCTCTCTCGAGAACCTGGGAGCCTCCTGCCAGAGACATTCTGCTTTCCATCCAATAGCTGTTCTAGATGTGTCCCAAATATTCTAGGAAGCAACTCCTACTATTCATCTTATCTGGCATGTCAATGATTCTGGCAAAACCATCTGGCTACTAAGAAGTTAATCACATCATTAAATTATGGAAAATTCGCTCATTTCCACACTGTAACTACATATTAATCTGGAGTTAGAAATCACAGACTGAGACCCCTCTCCCCTTACAGCCCCCAATCGCTTGTGGGTCTAGCCCAGTATCTGTATATAGCAGATAGTAAGAAATTTATTTCACGAATGGCCAAGAGACAAACATTAATTGTAACAGACATGAAATAAAAGCATAACAAATGAACTGGTTCCCTCGACAGTCTGGTTACCTTTCTTTTCGATGGCTTCCAGGAGCTTGATAAGAAGAAGGGGGGCGACGTCAGGAGGGGCAAACTGCTCAGCAAGGTCCGGGAGTGTCAAAGCTGCAAGTGAAGAAAATCCCACCGTTACTTTTCAGCTGGGTACTGTCAAATGCATTAGGCCACAGTGAAGAACGTGGAAATAGAAAATAATCTAATTACATCGAACCTTAACAAGCTCAGCCCCCAGCAAGAGGGACCACGACCCTGGGCTCAGCATTCTTGGGACAAGGGGCCATCCAAACCTGCTTCTCCTCTCCTCGGACACACTCAGAGTATGTACGTATGCGGAAGCCCAGAACTCCCTGCCAAATGACCTCTTATGGCCTTTCCCCAAAGTCCATCCTCCCCTGGACACAGGAGCACACAGTGACTGAGTGGAGGGACTCAGGATAGGCTGGAGCTCAGATCTACAGGGAGAGCTGGTGACAAGCCCGGGTCCAGCTCTTCCCTCACCACCATGCTCTGAGGCAGAACTCTGAGGAGCCCAAGAAGTCTGAATTCAAATATGACCTCCCGGTCATTAGGAGGGAACAGCCACCCAGGAAAGAAGACAGAACAGACTTTGTGAACAATTTGTTAATGGGATCTATAAGTAAAATGTCTGGATGCAGTGTACCCAGGCCTCCTTTTCTATTCTTGCCTCAAGCCCCACAAGTGCCAGGGGTGGGCCGAGTAGCAGACCTGGAGCTGATACAAATAAATGATCGCGGCCCACTCGGCATCAAATCAAGTGCCTATGTAACTGCCATTAAAGTCTTTATTTGCTTACTTGTATTTTTGTCAGTAGTTTAAGAAACTTGATGCATTTATGGACTATTTTTCCATGTTTTATTCACGCATTTTACCAACCACAATGATACCAAAAAAATCTAACTCGATGACACTCAAAAATACTTTCTTTGATAGTACATAATAACCATATTCTCGCTCAAAAAAATAAAAAAGAAACCATTGTTAAATAACAATATTTTTCTCAAACTATTCCAGAAGAGGGAGCTAAATATATTCACTTCCAGTTTCTCAAACTACAAAATACAAGTAAATGCTGATCTCTCTGAACATGCAACCTGTTTACTAGCCATCTATAAATACCTTTGTATGGTACTGATGATTCATCACTTGAATGCTTGTCTACAAACGTAAATAGCCTACATAATTTAAGAAAGATGAAATACAATTTTTCAAAATGAATTTTTGCAATTTTTTTTTCAGGGAGATCCTAGTACTATGTTGGACAAACTTCTCATGAACCCCATATTTCTTTTTTTTTTTTTGAGACGGAGCCTCAAGCTATCCCCCTGGGTAGAGTGCCATGGCATCACAGCTCATAGCAACCTCCAACTCCTGGGCTCAAGCGAGTCTCCTGCCTCCGCCTCCCAAGTAGCTGGGACCACA